>JAJOZX010007909.1:0-22500 GCA_023014485.1 Bathynomus jamesi
TCTTAACTCACTGTCATACCATGCAAACTACAAACATGCAAGAAAAGAGTTACAGACATGCAAGTAAGGAGAAAGAAAAAAAAAAGTAGGTAAAGTTAAACAAAAAGTGGGTTAGTTTACGCTACGAGCTACATCTACGTTCGTGTTAGTCTTTTTTTTTTTTTTTTGCTGGCATCACACGCTGGCATGTCACAAGCTGGCATTAATCGTCAACAGACTCATCCTCGAGCACCACCACCAGAGCTCCTGTTGCTAATTTTTTTTATTTTAAACAACGTTAATATTTTTAAAATGTCTGTCAAGACGGTTCTTAAACATATTAACGCTGGTAGAATGAACGACTGACGCGGGAAGATTATTCCATTTATCAATTACTTTAAACGTAAAGAAGTTTTTAGCGATATTAGTAATGAAACGTCTGCCACGCAACTTAAATCCGTTATTACGAGTATTACTATTATCGAAAGTGAACAATTTGTCAAAATTTACGTTATCGATGTTATTAACGATTTTGAAAACTTCAATAAGCTCCCCCTTAATCTCCTAGTTTCGAGTGAATACAGGTCTAACTCTTTAATCCTATCTTCATAAGGCTTTTGCGCAATAAGTTTCGTGGCACGACGCTGAACCCTTTCTAACCTATCAATATCCTCACGCAAGTACGGGCACCAAAACTGAACGGCATATTCTAAATGAGGCCTGACTAGGGACTTGTAAAGGGGCAATATAATATCCTTCGATTTAAATTCGAAATTACGCGCTATGAAGCCTAACATCCTATTAGCTTTTGCGCAAGACTCCAGGCACTCGCTAACCCTATCATCCATCGTTACGCGTAATTATTGTTGCGAGAACCTATATGCAAAACTTTACATTTGTCTACGTTAAATTGCATCTGCCACTTATCTGTCCACTCCATAATCCTATTTACATCGTCTTGAGCCTATTTCTATCGTCCTCGTTAACAACCTTACCGCCTATTTTAGTATCGTCCGCGAATTTTGACACGTTACTAGTCAATCCTACATCTATGTCGTTAATGTAAATTACGAATAGCAATGGGCCTAACACTGAACCCTGTGGGACACCGCTACCTACATCTAACCACCCGATTCACTACCATTAACTACGACCCTCTGTCTCCTAGCACGAAGCCATTCTTCTAACCAGTTAGCTACCTGACCGCGTATACCGTGCGCTTTGACCTTCGCAATTAGTCTCCTATGCGGAACTGTATCGAACGCCTTTTTAAAATCTAAATAAATAACGTCAGCTGCTCTATGCCTATCGTATTCGCGCACTATTTCGTTATAAAATTCTAACAAATTAGTTAAACAAGACCTATGGCGTCGAAACCCATGCTGACTACTATTAATCAAATCTCTACTTTCTAAGTGATCGATGATACGATCCCTAACTACGGATTCCAAAAGTTTACCGACAATTGACGTTAAGCTAATGGGCCTATAATTGCTAGCTACTGCGCGGTCGCCTTTTTTAAAAATAGGCGTGACGTTAGCTAATTTGAAGTCTTCAGGAATAATCCCCGTTTCGAGTGACTGATTAAAATCTTCGTTAAGGGGCCTACGATAACGTCTTTCAAATCTTTCAAATGTCTGGGATAAAAAGCGTCAGGGCCTGGAGCCTTGCTAACTTTTAGCCTATCGATATAATGCGCAATCTCAGCCTCGTAAACAGTTATTTCATCCAAAATAGTCTCGCTACTAAATGGAACGATATCGTCCACGTCGGGGACATTATTTACGTCTTCTACGGTAAAAACTGTCGCAAAAAAGTTATTGAAAATACCCGCCATCGCCTGAGCGTCAGAAGCCAAAGCGCCATTAACATCCACTAGAGGGCCTATGTTATCTTTTACCGGCTTACGATTATTAACGTATTCAAAAAACTTTTTGGATTATGTTTACTATCCGCAGCTATAAGTATCTCTAAATTACGCTTGCATTCCTAACTGATCTTTTAACCTGACGTCTAAGCTCGATATATCTATTAAAGTTAGCTGCCGTGCCATTGCGCTTACTAAGTCTATTACGCTCGTTTATAAACTCCTATTTCCCTAGTCCACCACTTCGGCCTACCACGATTTCTAGCGCGCTTGGGCCTACGAGGAATAAACTCCCTTTCAATATTCCTAAAACTTTCTTTAAACGCCACCCAATGCAAATTTGTGTCATTACCCATAAATAAGTTATCCCAGTCCACTACTCTCATCCTATCCGCAAAACTATCAAAATTAGCCCTACGAAAATCAGGGACTTCTATTACGTTACTATCCTGGTGTTTTCTATCAATAACTTAAACCTAAGAATTTGATGATCACTACATCCTAAACTCTCGCCTACTTCTAAACCTTCGACTATATTCTCGCCGTTCGTCATCACCAAATCTAAAATATTATCACCGCGCGTTGGTTCGGTAACTATCTGTCGTAAAAAGTTATCGTCCATAAACTCAACCAATCTCAAACCCTCCTCATTACCAGTAAAATTCTCGTAATTAACATTAGGGCAGTTAAAGTCTCCGACAATTATACTATTCCGATTGTCAATAAATTACCAAGAAGTGAGTAAAATCTAGTATCTGTATCGAGGGGTTGAACGGGAGGTCTATAAACAACAACAAAATTAAAACTAATACTACGCGCCCTAACTTCAACACATATCGCATTAATTGCTGCCGGAAAATCTAACTTAACCTCGATAGCCCTAAGGGAATTACGAATGTACAGCAAAACGCCGCCACCAAACCTATGTAACCTATCATTAGTAAAGAGTTTAAAACCCGGTATATCAAGTTCCCCCAACAAGTCCCGAGTCACGGTATTTAACCAAGTTTCAGTGATAGCAACTATATCATAGTTGCCGGAATAAATTATCGCCTTAAATTCATTTAATTTATTTCTAATACTACGCGCGTTACAATAAAAGACGTTTAAGTTATTTTTTACCACGGGCCCGCGTTTTAAACTATTTATCACGTCGGGCCCGCGTTTCCCGGACCCACAACGTTTAAAGAAGGCTTCGACCTATACAGCTTTCGCACGTTTTCGTCTATTAACCTACCTAGCCTAGCATTACCTATTTCATTAAAATGCACCCCATCTTTTATAAAAAGGCTAGGATCACTGAATTCGGACCACAGCTTTACGAAGGGTACATTTTCCTCAGCACAAATCTCTTCTAATTTTTATTCAAAAATATTTTTGACGTAATTCTAAGACCCAACCCGTGCCTAGGGGTAATACCTAGAACTAAAGACCTATCTGACCTCGCCTTCAGGGACCTAATTAACCCCCTATATCTCTCCAAAAGGTCAGGCACTCTCGTATCGGGCCTATACGAGTCGTTGCCTCCTACCATCGTCACCAACATTGAGTGACGGGAGCAACGTCAATCCTATCCACTTCGTCTCTAACTCTGTCAACCCTGGCCCCTGGGAGACAGACCCTCCTCCTCTTGGTTGGATGCCGTTAACGAACTCTTTGTCCATGTGGCGCACTAAAGAGTCCCCAATTAAAATAGTTTCCCCCTCATTCACGTCCCTTTCCAAATGGGCGAAAGGGTTCGAAACCTCGATAGGGGGGGGGATTCCTATCACCTAACGTACGCGGCCTAGCTCCACCCTTAACCTCTCTAAATCCCTCGCTATCTACTACTCTCGGACTAACCTTAACCTCAACTCTATCTAACCTTCCCGACAAGCTACCTAAACTAGAAACTAGGTTACGCACCTCACCCTTCAAATTACTAACGTCTTCAACGTTAGTATTGGTTCGGCTTCCGTCAACCGTAGCCCTACCCTGCCCTCATCAAGCGTTGCAAGTCTTCCGCTACCTCACGTACACTGCGTTTTATGTCAACTAATTCCTCCATGAACTCGCAAAAGAAACAAACTGATCTATCGGTAATCGCCATAGGACCGCCGTTATAATCCTTAAATTCCGAATACCACCGGTTACCCTACACCTAACACACGACGCTTTCTGCGACGGCATCGCGAGTTAAAAAATTTAAACCGTCACAGTATAAGTTAAATTAAGCCGGCACGCTATGAAAACTTCTAAATCGCTAAAAACCACTAATATTCAATTACTTAACTATAACAACGTAAATTTAAACGCAAGTATATAAAATTCAAAACTATCCAAAGTAAAATTCTCAGCAATATACAAAAGTAGATGCAAATCAGAGAGCTCAGGAAATGCGTCCGTTCAGTACAGAGTCTGGCTGACGAATGTGATGATGATGATGATAATGATAATCTTCACAGGAAAGCGATAAAGGAAATTAGGTTGTCATCTTGTCATTTACGCCTTTGGTCATACGGTTTGGTACTGATTTTCAGTGTGTGTTTAGTTTCTAAAGAGGTGAGACTGGTGTAATGTGGTGGAAAGCAATTAATTTTCATTTAAATATTGGCTAGGCCTACGTATTATAGGGTACTTACGTATTAACGGGGGGGCCACCACATATTGATGATTGGTTAGTAGGGCGGAGTGAAAAACTCATTTTTCGAATTTTCAAATTGGCTAGTGTGGAAAATGTGTGGAGTAGTGAGGAAATAAGCTGGTATAAATTTAAAATCATAACATTAATATCTTCAGGTGCCACAATGACCTTCAATATTGAAAAAAATTGAAAAAAAGCAGATTTTAACCAATAATTACAGAAGAGTCCACGATGCACAATAGACAAGAATTTATTCACACTTGTATAAAAATAGCTCAGTCAACCTTTAAAAAAAGTTTCTATTCTCTAAAAACAGTTTTCTATAGTCAGCTCACTCAGCTGTTACGTGAGTACCTCGGTTCAGTGTAGCTGTCGCTCTCGTAGCAGGTGGGTGTTCTGTTGTTGGCGTTACTCAGATAGTCTAAACTATATTTCTTATATATTTTGCATTTCTGTATTGTGTTGCCCTAAGTTTGCCATGTACTATTAACTGAAATTAACGTATAATTGATATTAGCTCTTTCTTTTTCAGATTTGTATACTTTCAAAATGTCTCGAGTTTGTGCAAAATCAACCAGGGCCTCAACTGAGTGCCCCATGTTTGGTATGGGGGAAGATTTGTGGCACAGGAATCTTCCTACATACGAAGGAGTTTTTAAATATTACTTGTTTGTAAGAAACGATTTGAAACAGAATACTAATAAAGATCCTTCAATATCTCAAATATTAGAACAAGTTGTTGATAAATTGAAAACAATTTGGGAAAGTGCTTCCGTCCCAATTCTGTCAGACAGGCGAATTGAAACAATGTTCAGAAGCTACCACGAAAAGTATCGTGTCATTATGAAGCCATACCAAAGCAGAAAAAATTCTGAAGCTTACAAAGCAAAGATTGATATGTTCAAAAAGAAGCACACACGAAACTTTTTGACATTGCAGCGTGCAAGTGCAAAGTACTAACACAATGTTCTTGTCCCAAAGAAAAAACGGTTCCAAAGGAAGAAGTGACGTTCCTCTTAGATCAAAGGAGTGAAAGAAAACTGTTTATTGATAGAGTAGATATTACACTCTCAAAGAAAAAAGCATCTACGTTGCTAAGAAAGCAAAAAGAAGCTGTGAGGCTCACCAAAGAATCTTCACAGGAGAAATTGCAGGATACAAATGTTGAATTATCATCATCGACATCAAATAGTGGAAGTGAATCTGACGAAATATCAGACGATACATTTCCAGAGCCAGTTAGCTCGAAGAGAAAGCTCGAACAACCTGAAGAACAATTATTCAAGAAAAGGAAAACTACAAATCTACCTTCAGTGGCTACTGCTTGTGACAGGACTGCAGTTTCAGATCGAGCTGCAGCATTCATTGTTAGTGCAGTATTGCAAGATATTGGAGAAGTTTCTATTGACAATACATCTGAAGTAGTGGATAGGAGTAAAATCAGAAGAGAAAGACAAAAGAAGAGATCAGAAATTATGAAAGATCAAAATCAGGTCCCAATCAGAGGAATCTATTTTGATGGTCGAAAAGATTCTACACTCTTCCAAGAGAAAAAGAGAGTCCAAAGTATATCAGAAGAAGGTAACAGAAGAACATATCACTTTAGTGAGAGAACCTGGTTCAGATTATTTGGGCCATTATTCTGTGAATTCTGGATCAGCTGAAGAAATATGTAAAGGAATGTTTGAGTATATTGGAAATAATGACATGAACCTGGAAAACCTTGTTGCCATTGGATGCGATGGTGCAGCAGTCAACACTGGAGAAAAGGGAGGCGTTATAAGGCTTATAGAATTGAAGCTGAAGAAGCCAGTTCAACATTTAGTGTGCCAGCTCCATGCCAATGAATTGCCATTACGCCATTTAGTTGCAAAGCTGGATGGAAAAACATCTGGCCCCCGCGGATTCACCGGTCCTATTGGCAGGGAATTAGAGAACTGTGAGAGTCTTCCTATTGTCGAGTTTGAAAGGATTGATGCTGAGGAACCAACTGTAGACTGTGAAGATCTTAGCACCGACCAAAAATATCTAATTGATATTCATCAGGCCATAACAAAGGGATATTGCTCTCCAGATTTTGCTCATCGTAGTCCAGGCAAAATGGCACATTCACGATGGCTGACTACAGCAAATCGTTTGCTTCGTCTATACGTTTCAACTGTACGTCCATCTGAGAACCTCATGAACATTGCTTCTTTTATAATGAAGGTCTACATCCCAATGTGGTTTTCTATTAAGCAAAGTACGTCTTTTGTCAATGGCTCAAAACATGTTTTCAAAACTATTGAACTAACAAGAACACTGAATGACGAAGTAAAGGATATTGTAAACCCTGTCATACAAAGAAATGCATTTTTTGCAAATCCAGAAAATATTCTAGCATCAATGATTCATGATGACCGCAGCGCCATAAGAGAATTAGCGTGGAGGCGAATAAAGAAAGCAAGGCAAACAAACAAGGAAAAAGTTGTGAGGCGTTTCACAGTACCTGTTATTCAATTTGAAGCTACTGATTATACTGATTTAATTAATTGGCAAAAATGCATTGTCACTGAACCACCTGTGACAAGACACCTGACAGAAAATGAGATTGAAGAATTCATAGAAAACAAGAGTACCCCTCCATTCGAGAAATTCCCTTGTCATACACAAGTAGTAGAAAGAATGGTAAAATTAGTGACTGAAGCATCATCAAAAGTATTTGGATTGAACGCGCGAGATGGCTTCATAAGATCAACACTTCAGTCACGTAAAAAAATGCCATCATTCGAAAGTAAAGCTGAATATAAAGTTTAAATAAAACGTTAATAGAAAAAAACATGCGCAAGGATGGGTGGTTGGGAGGGCATGGGTGGAGCTCGACACGCAGCCACCTCCTCGTGGTGAGTTCTGGATTATTTAGATCATTAATCAAAAGAACATTGATCTAAATAAACTAAGAGCTGCGTAATTCAGTAACTATTTTGGTAATTGGAACACTTAATATATAATAATAACAAGTAAGTTTCAGTTATTGTACTAATGCAGAATATAAGAAAATCATTATATTTCACTTTTTTCGACGGCTTTGTGGCACCTGAAGATATAATTTCGCAGGACTAATATTTATGCACAGTCATTATCTATAGCACCCACATATTTTCCGCACTAGCCATATTTGAATTTCGAAAAAACGTTTAAAAACCTCATTTTCGATCCGCCCTATTGGTTAGGTTAAGTTGTAATATTTTCGTTAGTTGAAAATTTCTAAAACATCATATTTTTTAAATAATATTTTTAAAAATATTTACAATGATTTATATTTCAAATATTTACAATGATTAATACATGTTACACATTAGAAACAACATTTGTTTCTGGAGGCCAAAATTTTTTAATAGCATTAAGAATGGAATTGAATGGATCGTGATCATGTACCAACTGTCGCCACATAAATTCAGCAAGATATGACTCTAGGTCAGTGGTTCTTAACCGGGGGGGCGCGCCCCCCTAGAAACAGGAATTTCTCTAATTGTATTTGTTATTCTCTTAACGAGAGCATGGGCTAATATTGAGAAGTTATTGAGAATGTTATTTTGATTGAAGGGGGGCGTGGAGGGAAGGACCAATTCCTAGAGGGGGCATGGTAGTAAAAAGGTTAAGAACCACTGCTCTAGGTGATGGCGTGCAGTGCTTCGATGCTTTTTAGTTCTCCACTTTTCTCCACTCCAATTTTCATCATGAATAAGCCTAAAATTTTTTTTTTTTTTTCAGAAAATTGTATAAAAAAATATTTTCAAAAATATTCCTATTTAAAAAATATGATGTATTAGAAATTTTCAACTAACGAAAATATTACAACTGAACCTAACCAATCATCAATATGTGGTGGCCCCCGTTAATACGTAAGTACCTATTATAGTATGTGAACATACCATATTAAGCGTATTAATGCTCTCAGAACTAAAGGCAAACTTAATATGTCGTTTTTAGATTGTTCTCCTTGCTAAAATATACAATTTTAATTCGCTAGAATAGTATACAGTAAGCCAGTGACCAGAGATGATATTGCAGACACTTTTGAATTTCTAAACGATTCAAATGTTCCTAATCTATTGATTAGTATAAACGTTGAAGGTAATCAGCGAACTGTAATTTCAGCAAGCTGCGCAGTTCACTCTTCCTTCAGCTATCCATGATTTTCTAAGGATGCAAACCCAGTACAGTATGACCAAAAAAGCTTCCCACCCCAAATTTGACATTCGTTTTAAAAACAAAATGTGCAGACGGGGTTTGCATATTTGATGCTGAAATCAGTACTGCCACTAAGATCAACTGCACAAGAATAATTGGCTGAGGCGATGCGGGCATATTCTTCAATGAAAGTAAAGGGGATATAGTGAATTAGCAAGTATAAGAAACAACTTTTAAGTGCTTCAGCAGAAAGACTTGTCGGGAAGTAAGACAGAGATTGTTCGTTTATAATTAGTCTTTGACTTTCACTAACTTTCAGTTTGGAACTCATTCTAACATATACTAGAAGCTTGAACTTTAAACTCAGAACTTAGAACTTATATACCTTAGCCAAGTTCTTGCATTTCAGACTTAGTCAGAGATGTATGAGTAATAGGTATACTGTATACGAGCACGTGTGTGACCGCTGATGTAATACAATACTTAGGGATATATATATATATATATATATATATATATATATATATATATATATATATATATATATATATATACAGTATAGGGGGTGTCCGAGAAATAATGGTTCAAAAAATAATTGGTCATATTTTTTTATTAATCGATATACAGGGTGTCTAAGAAGGGACTGACTATATTTATTTTTTGAGCAAGTGAAGTTTACGTCCCTCTCTGGTGTCTAGTGTAGTTTACGTCCCCCTACATTATCCTAGTGTAGTTTGCATTCTCCAACTTTGTCCGCGTGTACCTAATCAAATAAAACGTTAAAACTAACGAAAATATTACGACTTAACCTAACCAATCGTCAATTTATATATATATATATATATATATATGTGTGTGTGTATATCAACGATTGGTTAGGTTAAGTCGTAATATTTTCGTTAGTTTTAACGTTTTATTTGATGGATTCATTTAAAAAATGTCTCCTAAAGATCCTATTGTAGTTCACGTTCCCCAGCTTTGACCTAGTATAGTTTATGTCCCCTTTTGCGTCAGGCGGACGTGAACTACACTTGCTCCTTATTTTTTAATAACTATTTCTGTATGTGAGTTACAATGACTATTATTTAGGCAAATAAAATATATCCTACGGGAATAATCCAAGGACAGTTGATCAGCTACAAAATGAAATCACAGCTGTAACAAATGGAAATCCATAAGATATTTTAGCAAAAACTGTTCCAAAAATTTCAGAGCGAGTTTAAATCAAATTATTGAAGTCATTGGCGATCATATTGAAAATATTTTTCATTACAAAAAAAAATTCCAATTTTATTTGTATAAAGAATACTTATACACAAAGTGTTACTAAAAATAAACAGGACCTAGTATGTTTCATGGACTGCTCTCGATTTTCCTACGAAATTGCAAACAAGGGTTTTCTTGAGAAACCTAACCTAACCTAACCTAACCTAACCTAACCTGGCCTGACCTAACCTAACCTGACCTAATCGAGTTTCTTATACTATTGTTTTCTGCAAGATATCGCACTAATTCTTGTCATTTTTTGTGAATTTGTATGGCGTAAGCGCCACACCAGCTCGGACTTATTCAAAAAGATGTTGGAGTGTATTGCGTCGTTTCAGTAAATAAATTTATTCAATATCCAATAACATTTTTCTTTATCATTTCTCAAGAAAACCGATTGCAGAAATAAAATCAGGGTCATCGACTGCCCTTGTTTGCAATTTCGTAGGAAAATCGAGAGCAGTCCATGAAACATACTAGTCCCAATAAACATTTTCAGTTCTTTCTTGAACACCCTATATATATATATATATATAATATATATATATAATATATATATATATATATATATGGTTATTTAAATTTCCAAACAGTCCAAGCTTAGAACACGTTTTGCATGATGACCATCATCGGGTTAACGACATCTGACAGACGAGACATAAAGCGACACGTAAGTGTGAGATAGGTAATTTTTTTTTAGAGTGTCGATGTTATATGTCTTGTCGACCAGATGGATATAACTCCGATCATCATCTGTCGTCGCGGTGCTTATTCGAAGCTAAAATTCTATTAGAGCATTAACAAGGTGCTCTTCTGGAATGGATCCAATAAGCTCTAATTCTCTGACGGATTTCGGCCAGATCCCTTGGTTTGTCGCGTGTGTGTGTGTGTGTGTGTGTGTGTGTGTGTGGTGTGTGTGTGTTTGTGTTTGAGGTAAAGACAAAAGTCATGTGTCAGAGGGGATCTACGGCTTTACGTAGGATCCGAACCACGGGTTGCTACGTCATCTGGACGCAGAGGACGGCCACCCATCCAATTACTACCTAAACCCAACGTCGCTTAATTTCGCTGATTTACGGGAGGTGGTTTTGCGATATGGCCACGACGTAGCCCGGGTTTGTCACGATACACAAGTATTTTAGCATACCCCTGTAGATAAAAATCCAAAGAGGTTAAGTCGGGTGATTGAGATGGGCATGCTGTCGGTTCCCCACGATCTATCCAACGCTGAGAAAAAGTTGCATTCAGAAAGATGCGAACAACAAAGGTATAGTGGGGAGGAGCCCCATCCTGTTGAAAGATTACGATCCTCTCATGTTAACTCTAAATGGGCGAGAAAATGTATCTGTTACATGTTAAGATACTTCGCTTCGGTTGCGACATGATTGTCGAGGAAAAAATTGGACCTCATTTTAAAGTCACGTGACATAGCGTACCAAACGTTAACTTTTGGTGAAAACCATTCGTGTTGGTGTATTTCAATGGTGGAAAGATAATATTTATCTGAAGCTCGAATGGATGTATCATATACAATTCTATCATTGCCAGTTACCCATGTTTCTGTTGAGAGACTTTCCTCACGTGTTCACTTCGCAATGAACCCACAAAGAAATAGAACGAATGAATAAACGATGAGATATGTTCTATTTGTTCATGTGAACAAAAAATAAATGTTATAGCAACAAGAATTAGAGTTAAAATAATACATTTATGGTTTTTATTCTCCAAAAAACTCTGGAAAATACTTAATACTTAAGTATGAGCTTAATTTTCTATTATTATTTAAAGTAAAAAACAGAAATTTTGTTAATTTTAGATACGCTATTTCAGCTTTAAAAGATACAGAAAGATATATTCTCATTTTCTATACAATTCCTTTCGAAGCAATTAAAAGCTCCCATAATAAGCTTAATATTATTATTAGGCACAATTAAGTCTTAAGAACGGGACAGGTAAAGGTAAAGAAATACATTTTGGTACCCATTTCTTAGTTGTCAGTCTTGAGCCACGTTACATGAACAAGATCAATTTTCATAATGTCGACGGTCGACCTTATGCAAATATGTGGATTTCACATTTCAAACTACGTTTCAGATTTTCAATGAAAATGACTAACCAAACCTAACCAGATTAACCTACCCTAACCAAACCTAATCTAAACAATCGTAACCTAACCGTTCATAATATAACCTAACCTAACCTGACCTAATTTAAACTAGGTTTTTAGTATCGACATTGTGCAGATCGACTATGTTCCGCTATCCCCCTTGAACCATTGTACAAAACGAACAAAAGTACACACACACACACACACACATACACACACATATATATATATATATATATATATATATATATCAGTGGCGACTCCTGCACTCGGGCTTCTCGGGCTGAGCCCGAAAGGCAAGGGGCAAGGAGAAGCATGAGAGATAAAATTGTGTATTTATAGATTTAAGTTTAAAAAAAGTTTTAAATACAAATTGTAAAAATGGGTTTTGGCTGGTAGTATGTTACTATTTTTCTGTCTAGCCTTCGTCACGCAAGCAAATTTTGAGCGCATTTAGATACCCTTACTACCTATAAAAAAACTATATTGACACATTAAGTTTTCGTGTAATCTTTCAAGATCCTTTACTCGGGCGCAAGACATTACGCCCGAGAAAGTATAAGTAATATCGTATACTTAAAGTTCTTTTAATGAATAATTATTTGCTTGCATACGGTTACATAATAGTCCTTCTTCTAATTCTCATTAAATAAAATGCGTTTTTCCTCCTATTAATTTTTTTTATAAAGAAAAAAAAACATTTCAAGTCGGGCTTATATCCTTCGGCATTGTAGAAGCACAATTTTTAATTCTGGCGATACATGGTAACGTTTTACGTTTCGATAAGCGTGCCTTCAACTGCCTTGGGCGGCGGTGCAGTTTGATTTTTGCCGCAATGTGAGGTTGTTCGCTTTTCTTAAATAATCTGATTTATTTTTAATATTATAAGTATTCTGAGAAGTATAGCCCACCCATGGAGGACATAGTGTTATCATTAAAAGGAAAACCATTTGGAAGGAGAAACATCGCTGAACAACGAGAAATTATGAAATGAAAGAAGTTTCTCTGTTCTTGATCGAATTAGATCATATTTAAGAAACACAATGGCTCAAGAACGGCTCTCGTCCCTGGCTAGGATTTCAATTGAAAAAGAAATACTTATTGATTTAGAAAGCAAAAAGGAATTACATAACCGAATATTAAAGGAATTTGCTTTAAAACCAAGACGCTTGGACTTTATTTTCAAGTAAATAAAATTCAAATATTTTTTTTACCGAGGTATGTATTTATTTATTTTATTGATAATCTTAAGTTATTGTCATGCATTTAAATGTCGGCTCATATGTAGACATGAAAATTTAAAAAGAGCCCGAGTAGTCTTGAAGAGCTGGAGTCGCTACTGATATATATATATATATATATATATATATATATATATCAGTGGTAGTGAGATGTTCCTCAGTTCTTATGTGTATATATATATATATATATTATATATATATATATATATATATATATATATATATATATATATATATATATAAGAACTGAGGAACATACTCCCACTGATTATTATGTATTCATTTTTCGTCTCCTTTTCTCATTCCAGTCTTCTCCTTGGTTGGAGGAGTGGGACGGAATGCATTATTCACATGCTTGGTTAATGAAAACCTAAAATAAATTGGAAATCTATTTATTATTTAGGAATTAATAAAATAGAAAAATGAATCTATTTCGAGATGATAAAACCTTATTCATTTTGTTATGACAGATTTCTTGGGTTATTTACATTTCTTATTATTTATGTCTTATTTATGTGTTATTCATATTCCTTTGATTATGAGTAATATATACTTTACATCAGGGCTGCGCTAGTCGTCAAGAGAGGGCGGCAATTTGGAGGACTCTTTACAAATGACAATAAATAACAATGTTTATAGATTTGGTACTTTTCTTTCCCGCTGAAAGTTCGCTTTCAATCAACCTGTTCCAAAGAAAGGTGACTATTCTCAACCCTTTCTTGCCTTTCTAAGGTTTTTCTTAATCTAGCCTTAATAGGAAAATTCTTGAACACCTCTGTACTTACTCTCTTCTTTCAGATCGTTAGTATGGGTTCCGCGAGGGATGCTCTACTAGCGATCTTCTTGTATATCTTGTATATCTCCCTGACTCTTGGTCATCCTCCTTTCGGGATTTCGGTGAAACCTTTGCTATTGCGCTAGACATATCTAAAGCTTTTGATAGAGTATGGCACAAATCCTTAATTTCCAAACTGCCCTCTTCAGGTTTCTATCGTTCTATCTGTGCCTTCATCTCTAATTTCCTTTCCGGCAGAACTATAGCTGCGGTTGTAGATGGCCATTGTTCTTCTCCTAAAGCTATTAATTGTGGTGTTCCTCAGAGTTCTGTCTTATCACCCACTCTCTTCTTTTATTTATCAATGATCTTCTAAATCGTACTTCCTGTCCTATCCACTCCTTTGCCCATGATTCCACTCTTTACTTCTCCCCCCCCCCCCCCCGCTTCACAAAGCGACCATCTCAATAGTCTCTCCATGATTCTCTTAACATTCTTGGTGTTTCCTTTTCTCGTATACTCTCCTTCTAAAACAGCTTCTAGGAGGCTAGGTGTGTTGTCCTGGCTCCGCAGTTTCTTCACCGCCATTTAGTTGCGCTCTCTGTACAGGCTCTTGGCCTCTTGACCGCCCCTGTATGGAATACGCTTCTCAAGTGTGGGATTGCTCAAACTCACACAGCTCAACTTGAAATCAAAGGCTTTTCGGCTCATCATTTCCTCCTCCTCTTACTGAGTGTCTTCATTCCCTCTCTCTTCGCCGCAATGTCCGTTTTTATAACGGACATTGCTCTACTGAGCTCTCTAACTGCATACGTACTCCTATAAGGAGAGCTTGCTGCGTCAGACTTTCAACACATTCTCATCCCTTTTCTATCCAACTCTCTAACGCAAGGATTAATCGGTATTTTCATCCTTTCATCTACTCAACCGGTCAACTCTGGAATAACCTTCCTCAATCCATCTTTTCCCCTGTGTCCAGAAATCTCAAAAACTTGGGATCTTGATTTCAGTCTTTGTCCTTCCCCTTTTATAGGAGGGGGGGATTTTTGCGGGCATTCGCCCTTGGCTTCTCCTGCATGGAAACAAAAATAAAAATATATATATAGTTTGAAGTGGGCCCCTGAAGAGCTACTGAACAAAAGTAGACCCCACTTTTTAAAAAAGTTTTGACACTTCTTCTGTAGAGAATAGCCTTTTATAGAAGTTAGTATCTGATATAAAAGAAATTAAACTGCTTAAAAATATAATAATATATATAATATATATATATAAATATATATATATATATAATATTATATATAATATATATAATATATATAGTATATATATATATATATATATATATATATATAATAATTGAAAAATAATTAATTTCTACGTAACGAATCGGCGAAAATTAATTAATATTTTAGTTATTAAGTACTAAATTTTAATTTCTTCGAAAATGTAATTTTATAAGTAATTAAATTACAGTTTTAAAGCAAATGTAATTTAAAATTTAACTGGTTTTTTTAAATTTATTTTTTCATTTTTAAATCTTTGTACAGTACTTCATATAATAATCTATCATTAAAAAAATGTGGATCCGTTTTTATTTCCAGCTTGATCATAAAGTAATGTGGATCCGTTTTTATTTCCAGCTTGATCATAAAGTAATGTGGATCCGTTTTTATTTCCAGTTTGCTTATAAAGTAATGTGGATCCCTTTTTTATTTCCAGCTTGATCATAAAGTAATGTGGATCCGTTTTTATTTCCAGCTTGATCATAAAGTAATGTGGATCCGTTTTTATTTCCAGCTTGATCATAAAGTAATGTGGATCCGTTTTTACTTCCAGCTTGATCATAAAGTAATGTGGATCCGTTTTTATTTCCAGCTTGATCATAAAGTAATGTGGATCCGTTTTTATTTCCAGTTTGCTTATAAAGTAATGTGGATCCCTTTTTTATTTCCAGCTTGATCATAAAGTAATGTGGATCCGTTTTTATTTCCAGTTTGCTTATAAAGTAATGTGGATCCGTTTTTACTTCCAGCTTGATCATAAAGTAATGTGGATCCCTTTTTATTTCCAACTTGATCATAAAGTAATGTGGATCCCTTTTTATTTCCAGCTTGATCATAAAGTAATGTGTATCCCGGCTTCATATTTCATTTCATTCATTGATACCTAATTAGGATCACTGAATAAATAATTTGGCTCATATAGATCATTGGATGTGATGCGTAATCTCTACTTTTATTCAAAATATCGGGATTTCTTGTCACGCCAAACGATTTTACCTTTAGTTTGTTTTAAAAGCTTCGTTATTTTGCTATTAAATTTCAGATTTGTTTCTTCGGTTTAAGTGTGACTAATTTTAAATGTGATTTTAAGTGCGATTCTCTGACACTGATTACTGACTTCAAGAATCCAAATTGAAGACATTTTCGCATGTTGTGTATTGTAGTGGAGTAGTGGAGTAGCGCAGTAGCGCAGTAGTGGACTTTGTTTTATGAATGTTTACACAGAACATCTTCCCGCAACCTTCCGTAAATAGAAATATTATCTTCTTTTTGTTCATTACTCAAAAAGAAGTTCTGAAGACCATATATTTCTACCAAAAAGAAGTTACGTATCATTAAAGAAATTACTTATCATCTGCAAAGAAGAAGCTTCGGTACCAAAAAGAAGGAAAAAACTCAAAAAGAAGTGAGTTCATCTAAATTTAGAAAGTCATATTTTGATTATTCTCACAGCATTTAATCATATTTTAAATCAGTTTTCGCGTAATACTGATTAATTTTCTTTGTGAATCTTACGACAAATGTTTTCAACGTTTAATCAACATACTGTCACAATAATCACTTCACTGGTGCTCTCTCTCTCTCTCTCTCTCTCTCTCTCACTATCATATATTTGAGAGAAACTGTATATGGAATGAATTTTTTAATTATAAGTTTTGCATTTTTAAAATTTAAATTAATCACAATATATATATATATATATATATATATATATATATATATATATAATATATATATATATATATATATATATATATGAAAATTATTTCACGAAAGTGACACGTGAAAAATATTTATGATGAATAAAACCACGAAGGGAAAAGAAACACAAAGTGGTGCTCAAGCGCTTTCGTCTAATGACATCCTCAGGAACATGTGTTCCTGAGGATGTCATTAGACGAAAGCGCTTGAGTACCACTTTGTGTTTCTTTTCCCTTCGTGGTTTTATTCATCATATATATATATATATATATGGGAATGAACTCAGAATGGTCCCCTGAGTTTTTTTATGATACACACAGACCGTGCATGGAACAAGGAACTCTTCTAGGATAATTAAATCCACTATAGTCCGAATAAGTAATGGTAAATGACAAATACCATAGTTTTTCTTTTTCATGATGCTAGCCCGACGTGGGCAACGGGTCACTCGCAAAGAGGTCCCATAAATATAGCCTCCCTCACCAGCTATCTGCAAAGCAGACAGGATCTAGCTTTGGGACATGGATCTAGGGTTTAAAGCAGCCTAGCCCTGCTACATTTAGAACCTCAATATAAGCAAAAGACTCGCTGCCTTCACGTCAGATTGAATACATCAAAGAAAAAGGGGTAACTATTATATTTTTTAGCCAAAAACCAAAACTTAAACCGTTGCCCACGTCGGGCTAGCATCATGAAAAAGAAAAACTATGGTATTTGTCATTTACCATTACTTATTCGGACTATAGTGGATTTAATTATCCTAGAAGAGTTCCTTGTTCCATGCACGGTCTGTGTGTATTATAAAAAAATCAGGGGACCATTCTGAGTTCATTCCCATCTTGAAACGGACATGTTATGTGCCTTGAAAAGTGGACGCTCAATTCTGCCAGTTGAGGTTTAAGTTTTGGTTTTTGGCTAAAAAATATAATAGTTACCCCTTTTTCTTTGATGTATTCAATCTGACGTGAAGGCAGCGAGCAGCGAGTCTTTTGCTTATATTGAGGTTCTAAATGTAGCAGGGCTAGGCTGCTTTAAACCCTAGATCCATGTCCCAAAGCTGGATCCTGTCTGCTTTGCAGATAGCTGGTGAGGGAAGCTATAGCGGATTTAATTATCCTAGAAGAGTTCCTTGTTCCATGCACGGTCTGTGTGTATCATATATATATATATATATATATTAGAAAATAAATATTTTCACTATGACACTTAATTACTTCACACTGATTTACATTTATTGTCTAATTTTAATTTATCTGTTAATTTTTTTATATTTTAAATATATTTATTAATCCCTTACTGTTTATTCATGAATTTTATATTTATTAATCATAAATACGTATGAAGTGGTTTTATATTAACTAATACAAGAGCCCAGTAAAGCCTAAATCTTGGGGTTATTAACCATAACTACGTATGAAGTAGTTTTATTTTTTAGTTAATACGAGAGCCCAGTAAAGCCTAAATCTTTGGGGGGGGGGTTAAATAAAATAGTCTATTTGACAATTACTTATTTTATGTTAAAATTATAACAATAAAAAAAATTGTAAAAATTGTATTATTTTATTCTTTTAGAAATAAGCAATTATACGTTCATTCATTTTGTTTTTATTGGGCAAACATTTGTCTTTATATTGCACTTATATCTCTTATTTATTTTATATTTTTTTGTTTATTTATTTTATGCTTCGTTTTATTATTTTTATATTTTATTTTTAATTTTATAAATTTATTAGTTTAACTTCAAATCAGAGTGAATATATGAAGCGTAAATCTTACCTTCAATAATGACTTTGCATTTGTTTTATGAAATGAAAATGAATGAAATGAAAATGAATTAAATGAAAATGAAAAGTTTATTGGCAGACTATTATAGTCCATATGACAAATATTATTAATACAATGACAGTTCACATTACTAAGGATAGAAATATATATACACAATTGATTAGAAATAATACAGTAATGTCGAGGTTAAGTGGAGCTTCAGACAGACGTTTTCGTACCAAGAATTTCATAGCTTTGAGATAAACGGCAGGACTCGTGGATAGCTTGGATAATTAATAGGGTTTGTTAATTATATCTATAATAATTATAATTTAAGATTAATTCATAGTGTAATTAATAATTCTTATTTATAATTTATGTATTATTAATAATAATTAATAATAACTAACCTTTTTATTTTTAATTAAGAGCCCAGTAAAGCCTAAAGGTTAAGGGCCAAATTAAATGAAAATAAATAGGCATATTTCACAATTATTTATGTTAAAACAGAAACAAAAATTGTAAACTATTTATTTTATCAATAAAGGTTATTCATTTCAATTCAATTCAATATGTTTACTGTTATTATTACTGCTTTTTGTATATACACAAAGTTTCTGTATATACAAAGTATGTGACGAAACCGTGGTCTCTTTCAGCACTCATTGATGTTACCGTTGCCCAAACGCGAAGTTTGCCAAAGGAGTTTTCCCGATCAGTATCAGTGAGACTGCCATTGTGCAGGGGCTTGAACGGGGACAGATTGACCGATTTTTGTGAAATGTTGCTTCCAATACTACGAGTACTTTTTAATTATATTTATTTCCAATAAAAATTGATTAGAATTCAACCATTTTCTTTATTTTTGGCTTATCTTGTATATTTAACACGCAATTTCTAAGTTTAATAATAAGTATTAAATACTAACTTTTGGTCTAGACCAGGGGTTACCAAATGGACGTACGCGTACCCCAAGGGGATACGCGGCATCTTGCTTTGGAACTAACTTTCACATGGAAAAGTACTCTTAAAAGATGGTGTAGCTTAATCCTTCTCAGTTTCATTTAACTCGAAACTTCTTCTGTTACAGATGTTACAAATAAAAATAATATAAGCCATCGAGGGGCACGCAACCGACAAAAAGGTTGGGAATCCCTGATCTAGACTATGGAAGAAAAATTGATTTTAAGAAAAAATTTGGGGAGACACGAACGAGTTCCAATTTGTGTAATCAGTTGCCTCAAGAATGATTATCTTTAACATCAAGTTAAAATGAGTTTTAGGTATCACAAATTATGCAAAAAAAAAAAGTTACAAAAGTTAGGTAAAAGGTGCTGTAGACAAAATGTATCAGATTGGTAAAAAGTGATAAGTGTCTGTTTACTTTATGTAAATGAAAGGCAAATTTTATGGTTAAATAATATTAAAAAATAAATTATTTAAAAATCTGGTTAAGGAATGAAGTTTAGGCTTAGGTAAATCAAAATGTGTAAAATTAAGTGAATTTAACCCTTTATGGGCGACTGGGTCATAAAGGTACCGTTTCAAATACACGCAAAATACACGCATTCAAAACTTAACCCAATAAAAACTCTCGGCGTTAAAAGGTTAAATTAGGTATATGGTTGAATAATGTATGTATTTATGCGAAATATTTGACACAGGGTAAACCTAAATAAATAGCTTAATGTTACTGAATGCATCTTATAATAGTGGTGCTTCCACATTTAAATATATAACATTAAGTTTATATGTATAAGGTGGTCACACAGTCCCTTTGCATGGAAAACAAGGGCAACATACATATATGCTGTAATGTCATTGCAAAGGAACTTTGTGGCCACTCTGTACAAGTGTTGCAATAATAAATAAAAGTTTCGTGTTGACATATTGTCAGATGTAAGGAAACGTCCTATGACGGCGATGCTATAGAGAATAATAGAAATAATAGGAATAATAATAGGAATAATAAGGATAATAATAGGAATAATAGAAATAATAGGAATAATAATAGGAATAATAAGGATAATAATAGGAATAATAGAAATAATAATAGGAATAATAGGGATAATAAAAGAAATAATAAGAATAATTTTTTAAAACAACGAACTTTGTTGAGTAAATAGAGCTGAGAAATATATTAGAATGAAATAAAATTAAAGATGAACGAATGTAAGAAAGTATAAAAGAGATATGACTGGGAGATGTAATATTACTGAACATTACAGTATGCTTCACTGCGTCACAATACTATATATTTTGTTTATGGTAAATAAAATGATAAAAAACAGTAAAATGTTAGTGAAAACTTAAAGCTGCCCAAATAAGAGTATAAATTTTAGAAATATACGACCATGAAAAATGCAGAACAACGAAAACATTAGAGAAAAAAAAGAGAGGTGGATAAAGCGAATCCTAAAATACGATATGACATAAAAGCGATTATATAGATAAAAATGGCAAAGGTAAATGTGCCATAGCTAATAATGTTATTGGTAACGATGACAGACAGCGAAAATGCCATAAAACAAAATTATCTTAGGTAAAAATATCGTAGTGTACGTGACATATAGTATTAATATAATATTAGTTAGGTTCACTTAACCTAACCTAACTTAACCTATGGCATTTTTACCATTTGTCATGTTGAACATATGACATTATTATTTATGGCATTCTTACCTATGGCATTTTTACCTTTGACATTTTTTTTTTGTGGCTATATAGATATAAAATTAGTCTTCACTGTAAGTGTAATTGGTGTGTGGAGATCAGATGCTGTATACAGTTGTAAACTGTATACATAAAGAGAACGAGAGAATAAGTTTGGAACAAAAATAAATGACAAATAAAAGTATGATTCGTATGAGTGGGTTAATATTTCTTTCAATTTTTACTGAAAACATTTTAGCATATGTTAGATTCTTTCGTCTATTGATTGAAGTTGTTCCAGAGTTTGAGTCCAGTGGAGAATGAAAATCTTCTTGTACGATCTAGATTCTAGACTCTAGAGCAGGGATTCTTAACCTGGTGCTCGCGAGCACAAAAGTGCTCTTTAAGTTGTGTAAAGTGCTCTCCACTATCACCTAAAATTTGCTCGCGAGCACTCTAGTGAAGCCCTTGATCCCTCCTGCCTCGTAAAAAGCAATTTATTTTATCAAACTAACAATGAATGTTTAATGTGCATGAAAAGTTAAGGTGCATGAAAAGGTTAAGAAACCCTGCTCTAGAGTATAATTTGATTTTCTGATGCATGCGTTACATTATTGAATATTGAGTTTGGGAAGCTAATAGTTTGTTTGAGACGATTTCCAAAACAGTATTACTACTGGTGATTTGATATATATATAAACGGTAATGTTATTTAGTTTATAAATGTCTTCTAGTTTGGACATTTTTTTTAAATCGTGGAACATTACTCTATGTCTGTACTTTCATTACGATCATTCGACTTGTAAATTTTTCTAAGTATTTTTATCTGCGTGACCAGCAAACTTCGTTAATGTGGTTTCAGTATTGTTTGGGATCGCTCTTATATTCTTCGAATTTACACTTATAATAATTAGCTTTTGCTTTGAGAATTAGTGAGTTAAGTGTATTTCGATGGAGAGTGTGTACTTCTTTAGGAATTAAACTTTCCTTCACATTTTGACATATTTTATGGTTTTGTTTAATGGATGTTTTTAAATCTGGACTCAACCGTGGATTGTTTATTCTAACA
>JAJOZX010007909.1:27500-70000 GCA_023014485.1 Bathynomus jamesi
AAAGTCGAATAATATAAGGGCGATCCCAAACAATACTGAAACCTCATTAACAAAGCAATTAATAAACAAAACCAAACCCTCTACTCCGGGAAGCTATTAGTAAATAATGATTCCATTACAGACAAAATAAATATTTGAAATACTTTTAACGAATTTTCCACTGAAGTTGGAGCCAATCTCGCCTTTAATACCCACCCACCACGCAATCTTTCGATACATACTTAAGTCCCCAACTCCTCCACTCTTTCTTCCTATCTCCCACTACGACCCACGATTTAATGGCAGCCATAAAACAATTAAAAATTAAAAGTTGAGCGCTAGACACAGCACCAAATAGAATTTACAAAGACTGCGCAAATTTAATTACACCCAAGCTCTCAGAGCTCGTAAACCTATCCATTCAAAATGGTGTCTTCTTAGACTGTTTAAATTTTAGGCAGTCTTGGAAAACACTATTTTGAATGGTTCTTAAGCTTCTACACAACAGGGACCGGCAAAAATCAGCTATTAAATACCGCGGACTTGCAATTGGAAATCACTTCATTCAGGGTCTATACCTCACCACGCCATACGGCACTAAAAGCTTTATACATTAATATTTTAGTAAAACAAATAAAAGATTGACGATAACGAAACAACATTAGTTGTACACATGCGTTCTCAGAAGGAAACGTGTACTTGCACTTCGCAAGTTTGTCGATACAAGCTCTGGTTTTGTCAGGGCAAGGCTCAGATTGTTATGTACAAGCAGAGGTAGCCTCCCTCCCGAGGATCGGAGGTTTAGCAAAGGCTAGAGTATACCCCATTTATAAATCAGGAGATAAAACTTTCCTTTTAAACTACAGACCTATTTTCACTCTTTCACCGCCAGTAAACTATACGAGAGAGTAATGTATAAGCAAGTAATAAAATTCATATTAAAACACAAAATAATACACAAACACCAATTTGGCCTTCAACGTAAACACACTACTAATGACGCAATAACTGCTATATTAGAGGAACTTTATAACAATCTGAACGACAAAACAATTCACTAATCATTCTACTTGATCTAGATGAGGCCTTTGACACATTATCTCATGACATACTCGTACTCTTAAAAAAACTCGAACATTACGGTTTCAGGGGACTACCTTAAGACAGGACACAGTGTACAGCACAGGACTCTCTTAATCACACGAACAAGACGCGTCTCGCACGGGGTACCCTATGCAGGGCCGTAACTAGGGTTTAGAAATTAGTGAGGTCCAGATTTTTTTCGAGCGCGGCGGGACGAGCAAAATTCAGACCAAAATGACATCTACAAACACAACCCAAGCTATACACTAAACACAAAACACAAAACGCTCGACGCTCCCTCTTTTCAAAAGAAAAGCGGTAATATGCGTTTCATACACGGAGAACGGTTCAGTCTCTTTTTTTTTTTTAGGAAATAATTACCGAGGTCCGGACCTCGGTGACCTCATAGGTAGTTACGGCCATGACCCTATGGGAGCATTCTGACACCTATCCTGTTCTTCCTTTATACAGGGTGGGGCACGGGAACCAAGTGTTTTTGGAATAATCAGGAAAATGATATTTATTTTTGTAAAGAAAATATATTGGTAGAACAACATTCGTAAGAACATAGCATTTCATGTCATAATAATCATGTACCGAAAATTATATCTGGCATATGATGTCCTTGGCCGTCGACGCATTGTTGAAGGCGTTTACGAAAATTGGCCTCCACTCTTCCCAGCAGGTCTCTGTTGATTTGGATGATTTGTTGACGGATCGCTTCCTTCAATGCATCTAATGTACGGGGCTTGTCCTCGTAGACACGTGACTTGAGGTACCCCCATAGAAAGAAGTCACATGTGGACAAGTCAGGGGACCGAGGGGGCCATGCAATGTCACCAAATCTCGAAATGAGATGGTTGGGAAACAGGGGGCGAAGAACAGCCATTGACGCTCTGGCGGTGTGTGGCGTGGCCCATCTTGCTGAAACCACAAATGTCGACGAGCAATACGCCTTCTTCGTAACTCAGGGATGAAAAAGGTGTTCACCATCTCAATGTAACGCCCAGATGTTATGGTAACGGTAACCCCATTTTGTTCGAAGAAATAGGGACCGATGACGCCAAACTTTCCCACCGCGCACCAAACTGTAACCTTAGGGCTATGCAGCGGTTTTTCATGGAGTTGTCGCGGATTTTCAGCAGCCCAATACCGACAGTTTTGATTGTTGACGGCCCCATTAAGGTGGAAATGGGCTTCATCACTCATTACCACCATCATGTTTTCATTCTGCTCATAAAGTGCAAGCATTTCCTGTGCAAAATTCAGTCGTTGGGGGCAATCGTTTACATTCAATTCCTGCACCATCGCTAACTTGTATGGGTGAAAATGTAATTCTTCATGCAAAATCCGTCTAACAGTACGATTGCTGATTCCGAGTGCAGCTGAATGTCTCCGAGCAGAGCGGCCTGGGCTTTGCAACATCGCTTGTCTGACCCTTTCAACGTTCTCTGGAGTACGCACAGTGCGTTGCGGCCCCTTCGGTTTTGTTTTCATTATTGAGCCTCCTGTTCGAAGATTGTTAACCCAACGTAAGATTGTGTCAGGAGCGGGAACAGAGTCATTTCGATGAATGTTGAATCTGCGGCGAAACGCACGCTGAACTGCTGTCACTGACTCGCCACTCCTAACAAAATGATCATACGCGAACATGCGGTGTTCTAACGTCCACTGCTCCATGATGGCACCTGAAAGATAAAGGTGAGTGTTAGTTAAAGTTAAATGCTATGAACCCAGGAATGGAATGCTACCTACCGCACGCCCCTCCCATTCCTAATGGCCGATTACTAGCTATTCAAAAAACACTTGATTCCCGTGCCCCACCCTGTATAAACGACCTCCACAGGTCACTAAATAATTCTTCCTGCTCCCAGTATGCAGATGATACTTCAGTCATAGCCTCACATAAAGATTTATTACCAGTCCAAACAACGACCAACAATGAATTCCAAATTGTATATATATAATATATATATATATATATATATATATATATATATATAAAACGCCATCAAGTTATCCTTAAATATATATAAAAAGCTTATACATTATGCGCCTCGGTGGTGTAGTGGTTAGCGTCGCTGACTACGAATCCATCGGCCCCGGGTTCGAGACCCGACGGCAGCTGGCGCGCAGCAAAACCCAACTGTTCATCCTTCCACACAATAAAGAAAGTGGTTGGTAGATAAATGGGTACCCTAGGGCTGCTGATGGGGCGTGGTTCGGATTCCACGTTAAACTGTAGGTCTAAGGTGGAGTGAAAAGCTTGACTTTCGTCAGAATGAACAATTCGAGCGGAAGCTAACCAAAGGTTATATAGTCATCACAAAAAAGAAGACGTTGTCCCCTCTAAATATAAATTCAATCCTTGTTCAGCGAGTGCAGTCGGCCAAATTTCTGAGAATTACTATTGATTAAAACCTCTCATTCAAAGAGCACACCGAAGATCTATGCAACAAATTAGCCAAGGTCTCATTCATAATTATGGAAGCTGGTGCAACACTCCCGAAACAAATTCTTCGATCCATGTACTTTACTATGGTGTACCCACACCTACAATACTTCATTAGTGCTTACGGAAGTGCACGTCAATATTCTCTACAGCCACTGGTGGTAAGGCAGAAAAGAACAATTAGCAAACTCTATAACTCAAACAAGCATAATGAAAGCACAGATAAAATGTTCCAAGAGTTAATAATTCTTAAACTAGTAGAAATGTACAAACTAAACATTGCTTTGTGTATGTATGAAATCGTTCACAATACTGCACCAGAAATCATCCAAAACAAAGTATTAGCTTCCGAAACACAACATCGCTTTAACACAAGACAATAAACACGTACACAAGAAAACCTAGTTATATCTAAATTGTGCGACTAGATCCTTATCCTCCGCAGGACCAAACCTTTGGAACACCCTCGATCAATAGATAAAGAAATCTCTAACATTAAAATCCTCCCAAATCTATATTTCCTTACATGGTAGGTCAAAAGTCTGGAAACAGGAACTATGCTTTTCAATTGAAATATACATATACTGTATATTTGCATTGAAAAACATAGTTCCTATGTTTCCAGACTTTTAACTCACCCTGTATATTTATTCCTATATATATTCCTATATACTCCTTTTTCCTATATTCTTATATGACAAAACGAAACCAAAAAGGAATAAATGGTAAGCTAAAACTAAATACTGGGCTCCAATAAACCTTAGCCCCCCCGCCCATGGCCTAAACCATTAGAGGTACAATAAAACTAAACATACCTTACAAAAGAGAATTTAATCCTGCATTTAATGAGAAACAATTAAAACTTGGTGTTCCCGCCATTGGCTTCCAAGACAGCCTGAATTCGCTTTGGGTAGCTTGCCAAAAGTGACGTGAATAGATCTTGATCGTTACGCAAATTTGCTAAAACAGTTTCAATGTGTTGCGTCATTGTATCCTTCGAAAATCGATTTGCTGCAGGTTCTTGAAACAAGAGACATTCAACCTTGTCCTTTATAACTGATCCAATGTGTTCACAGACGTTCAGGTCAGGAGAATTTCCTGGCCATTCTTCATTTCCAAAGAAATCGATCTCATGGTTCCGCAACAACTGTTAAGTGGCTAATTCCTTAAAGCAGGGGGCCTTATCGTGCAAAAGTGTGACCTGATCGACATCCATAACATTGTTTGTGTTTCTTAGAAAAGGAACTACATGCTGGGATAGAATAATATCACGAAAATACTGTCCATCCCAACTCTGACCATTTGGCTTCAGCACCCACATGAGCTTCTTTGCAGTGAACAAAACAAACATATCAGCACAGTCTGGACTTTTTAATAATTTGCGATAATGTTCATTGTCATCAATTTCATCTGGTGTTGTGGCCCACATTCGATCATTTTGGTAGTTAGGCCGACGTGTTACGTAAACAAAAAATTCATCGGAGACAGCTAAATGCATGAAATCATCCACATCCCAATCTTCAAGATAATGGGCAAACCACATTCTGTCATCGATGTTAAGTTGAGTTTTTCTTGGCTTTGGAAGTTCATGCCAAGGCTTTAAACCTTGCCTATGACGGTACAGTCGAATGATCTCACCACTAACGATCTTTCCTCTCAACACTTCGATCTCTCTAGAAAGCTTAGCACAGTTGTTTATCCGCTTACGCGTACCGCTTTCAATGATGTCCTTTGTTTCCTGAGAGAGTGGCAAATTTGGGCGCCCAGATTTGATTGTATCCATTTCACATTCATCCAAAGTTTTATTCTAATTTCTTTTGACGAAGTCCTCACTTCTTCGCAACTTTTTGGCAACCCATGAACATGTTATAAAGGTGGCTCCAGCATCACGAGCTTCCCGAAATGTTATTGCTCGTATGTGATCTATCACACGTTGCCTCTCCGAATCACCAATTAATTGAGAAGCCATTATATTATCACTTTATCAGCTAGAGTAATTTTAATACCTGTAATAAATAAAGAATTTTATATATTTTTATAATCACTAAAAACTATTTCAATATAAGTAAACATGTAAGCTGCAAATGGGGGGGCTAAGGTTTTTTGGAACCACTTACATGCAAGGTATTTAAAATTAAGATACTCAATTATCGAGGTATTTAATACTTGATATTTAATTATATAATTGTTTGATATTTTTAGCCTCTTAAATCCCAATAAATACGAAGGTATATTCTTAGCTGAATACCTACATGTAATTATGTGTAGTTATGTGAATGTGTAATCTTAGCTGAATATCTATAATAATGTATGTATTTTTATAAACATATGTTAATGGCAGTTCTACGCTATGTAAGTATAGGATGATTTTTTTAAACATTTGAAATTTTTACTCTACGGTCTCTACATATGGGGAATTAGTCTCTAATGCAAAACATGCTTCTATAGGATATCCTCTCAGCTCATTAACTCCTTTCTTTGAGCACGAACAACAAAATTTTGCAGCACTCTGGACGAAGTATTTGTTGAAAGCTGAAAAATTTCTCGTTCAGTTGATTTTTTCAATTCTTCTATCGTGTACGGTTTCTGTTAAAACACTCTACTATCTTTCAAGTAACCCCAAAGATAAAAGTCGCAGGGATTTATATCTGGTGATGTTGGTGGTCGTGATATTCCTTTATCATAAACCGCAGGAAATCTGTTGGAGAGGACGTTTCCGTCGAAAATATTGTATAAGTATCGTGAGCTGAGAGGACATCACATATAATTTTCCATGTGTAAAGAAAGTACAATAAAAGTTTCATGCTTTATTTCAGTTAATAATAAAAACAATACAAACCTTTTAAAGTGTCAAAGGTTTAAAAAGTCACCCGATATATGAAGACAATATTGTTCCAATTATCTGAATGTATATTGGGGCATGTATGTATGTAAGCGGGTGCTTATTTAGGAGTATGTATATATATATATATATATATATATATATATATATGATGAATAAAACCACGAAGGAAAGGAAACACAAAAGGTGCTCAAGCGCTTTCGTCTAATGACATCCTCAGGAACACTGAAGCACATAAAAGGTTACGGCCTATATATAGGTTACAGAAAGAAAAAGAAATAAATAAATAACATACATACACACAAACATATATATATATATACACACATACATATCTACACACACATACATATATATATATATATATATGCAATAAACGGAGAAGTAAAAATAAAAATTAAAAATTAAAAATAAGAGGATTAACAAAGAGGCATACAGATCGTGTCAATAATAACACTCGTACTTTGTCAAAAAATATTTTAGTACTTCCATTTTTCCCGGACTTTTTAGGCATTGCTAATGTACTTAAACGTTTGGATATTAATGTAGTATTTTCATATAACAATATTGTGAAAAATATCATAGTAAAAAATAGCCCTACCAATAATTCAGGCATTATCTATAAAATTGGGTGTAAACAATGTGATTCCTTTTACATAGGTCAGACGGGAAAGGATTTGCACACACGTATAAAACAGCATCAATATTCCGTTAGAACAGGACAGTTGTCCAGTGCTCTTTTTGTCCATTTGTCAGAGTTATCCCACTGTATTGATTGGAATAATGCTTCAGTCTTATTTCATTCTAGCAACATTGTTAATAGAAATATTATTGAGTCTGCCATTATCCAACTTTCAAATAACTTCAACATAAGCAAAGGTCTTTTTCAACTCGATCCTGTTGTTTTGAATTCCTTCAAAACAAATTTAGATAAAAAGGGTAGGACGCTAAATCTTTGGTAAACTTGTATGCTACTTTATTAACTTTTAATCTTCATTTTATTTTTATATATATATCGAAACTTGACTCTAAAAGGCAAAGTGTTAAAACCCGGGCAGATTTCCAGTATAAATTTGTATTTTTATAATTCATTTGATCTTGTGCTAAAAATCGATATTTTTCCTTACAAATCTGTATGCCTCTTTGTTAATCCTCTTATTTTAATTTTTAATTTTAATTTTTACTTCTCCGTTTATTGCATATATATATATATATATATATATATATATATATATATTATATATATATATATGTGTGTGTAGATATGTATGTGTATATATATATATATATGTATGTGTGTAGATATGTATGTGTATATATATATATATATGTTTGTGTGTATGTATGTTATTTATTTATTTTTTTTTCTTTCTGTAACCTATATATAGGCCGTAACCTTTTATGTACTTCAGTGTTCCTGAGGATGTCATTAGACGAAAGCGCTTGAGCACCTTTTTGTGTTTCCTTTCCTTCGTGGTTTTATTCATCATAAATATTTTTCACGTGTTACTTTCGTGAAATAATTTTCATATATATATATATATATATATATATATATATATATATATATATATATATGTGTGTGTGTGTGTGTGTGTGTGTGTGTGTGTGCGCGTGTGTATGCATATGGATGTATGTATGTATGTATGTACGTACGTGAATGTGCTTGTTATATGTACGTGCATGTACGTATATATGCTTTCTGTTGCACCTGATGTATGTCATCAAAACGTATAAATGCAATAATAAATTGTACCATTAATACTATTATTATTATTGTTGTTGTTATTCTTACTATTGTTTTATATTGTTATCCTACTACGCTATGTATGCTTAGGAATGCTTAGGAATATATATATATATATATATATATATATATATATATATATATATACACAGTATGTCATTCTCTTTACACCTCATGTATGTCTTATATAGGGTGATCGAAAAGTGTCTCCGCAGTAGTAATAAGATATTTACTTTATTGAAGTTAGATATTTAAATGAAAATTGTACGATATCGTGAAATCTTTAACAAAATATTATTATTATTATTATTTTTATTATTATTATTTTGCAAAATTGTACGCCTGACAATTTCAAAAATTATTTGTAGAAAACTGGTCATAACCAAAATTAATTTCAGTGTTTATAATTTGAGTTTAAAATCAGTGACATTCGCCGTTTGGGACCGTCACATGGGACGTTCATTTCTTAGGAGCTTTTTATCTTCGAAATGCTGGTGTTCCGGTGAACGTAATTAAGGAATGTCAAGTGTTTAAACAGACACGATTGCTTATGAAGCGAAGGAACGGATGGATGTTGGTATTCGGTATGAAATTCAATAAATTAAAAAGAAAACTGTTGAGGAATTAATATATTTTAATTATATATTTTAATAATTTTAAGTTACGAAATAAACAAAATAGTAATTAACTATTTGATGACGTCATGTAATGGAATGCTGAAAAAGCATGCGTATTTCAAATTTACGAGTTGTTTTCTTTTGTTTTTTACGGGTAAATATATTTAACGAATGTAATGATGAGGTTGTTTAACCTCCTTCGTAACATGTAACGTCATACGACGAAGGGAGACCTATAACTTTACGTGGGATCCGAACCACGGGTCGATACATAGTCTGGACGCGGAGGACGATCTCCCATCCAACTACTGTACTATCCGAACCAATGTCGCTTAACTTCGCTGATCAACGCGAAGTGGTATTACGACACTGGTTACGATTACTGTATAAAAATCATTTGATGGATCATATTTTTAATTCCTAAACCATCTTTATTATTAATGTGTTGGCCTATTTTCCCATTACAGGTTCTTTTTTTCAGCCATATTTACATTATTAAACTCTATTTTATTATATTGTATTACAGGCACTATTTACATCAATGCTTTCCAAATTAGGGTCCGCTGAAAGCTGCGGAAATGGGAACCAGTCAGAGCTGCCAACCTCGGGTTTCCGAATAATCACGAGAAGGACGGCCGGGTCTGTTTCAGGAGCTATTTTGATTTCCGGTATTTGCCCAGTTTTCCAGTCTTCCTTGTGATCTTTGTTTGAATTTTTGAATACCCATTTTTTTAGAATCACGATAACAAATTTTATTGATTATATAAATCTTGTAAGGATGAGGGCTTTCCTGATTACGACAAATGTTGTAGTGACTGAAAAGACTACATACACATTTTATAATCTGTCCTGAAACCATGAGAATTACTAGGCAATGACTATTTTTAGGTATAACTTTAGGTATTTTTAGGACAGTTACCTATTTTTAGGTATAACTTTAGGTATTTTAGGACAGTTACCTATTTTTAGGTATAACTTTAGGTATTTTTAGGACAGTTACCTATTTTTAGGTATAACTTTAGGTATTTTTAGGACAGTTACCTATTTTTAGGTATAACTTTAGGTATTTTTAGGACAGTTACCTATTTTTAGGTATAACTTTAGGTATTTTTAGGACAGTTACCTATTTTTAGGTATAACTCGGGTGTAACACGATTTCGGGGTGATAAAAATTAAGAGGTCTGTTAGATTTCTTCAGATGTCAAAAAGGCCCTTCGTCTTAAAATGTTTGATGGCCATTGCCTGAGATCCTTTTTCTTCTGTACAAGACTTGTGAAATTGGGTGTAATTTAATTTTTGGACTTATTTATATATTTTAGATTTTTTTTTTTACGGCAACGCAACGCATATAATGAGGAGCCATCGGACTGTTGATGGCTCAACAGAGGTTCCTACTGCTTGAGCTAGTTCGTCCTTCAGTTTCGTGATTGCTTGATTGCTTTATGATGTTTTTCTCAGAGATTTTTCACCGCTTTTTATGAGTTTTTTCGCCCGAACAGTAGGCCCTACGTTTTTCGTCTTCGACACCCCCACGAATGACTGTATTTTGCAAATACACATTAAACACCACATACAGGCATCCCTAATTTACGTATATAAAATAGGATGCGGCCTTGCTTTCGAAGAATTACGATGTCATTTGTGTAAATGATATTCAAGCAAAAGAGACATTCACTAAATATAATCACTTTAGTACTGCGTGTTATAAACACACCTGTCCTGTTTCACTATGGCTCATCCCCCTTCAATCTAGTTGTAATAGGGATTAAATGCAGTAGCCATTGTTATACATAGCAAACTATGAATTGATACGTTCAAAACCCCTTTCAAAAGAGGGGTTAGTATGAAATCCCGACACTCAAAAGACTGACAACAATAATCGAGACAGAAAGTTAGGTTAGATTAGATTGGGTGTGTTATTGAAAGCTTGTGTGGCTTTGGAGGATTCTGAGTGCCGCCACAATTTCATATACTGAACCCCCATAAAACATGTACCTTATATATATATAGAATGAAACTGCGGATGTCAGATTAGGAACAGGTTTTGCACAATACAAAAATTATGCAAAGCCGTGAAATTTTACTGTTTCAATGCAAGTTATTTCCATGAAGGATATCAAATATACCCAAAACCACGTTCATACAAACACGTTTTATGGATAAATGAACAATTACATGAATTCTTACGACTTATCTCTCTCTCTCTCTCTCTCTCTCTCTCTCTCTCTTCTCTCTCTCTCTCTCTATATATATATATATATATATATATATATATATATATATATATAATGTTTCAGACCAACAAAGACCCTAGGATCCACTCATGGCTGGTCTACCTAACCGTGTTTGTAATTGCGTATTGCGCATGTCCTCCGTGGTGGTGGAGGGGACCTACAATTTTACGTGGGTTCAGAACCACAAAATCCTTAATTTTACTACCTTAAACTGTACCCAATCTATCAACATAGGCGTCTAATCGATTTTTAAACATGTTTATAGATGTGCTACTAATTACTTCTACCGGCAAACTATTCCAGCTATTTACTATTCTGTGCGTAAAAAAGTTTTTGGCAACTGCTGTCTCGAACCTTCTACTTGTCATCTTACACCCGTTATTTATAGTTCTATTATATTGTGCTATTTCGAAAAAGCAATCTCTATCTACGTTATCGAACCCATTCATAATTTTGAAAACCTGGATTAGATCACCCATCAACCTCCTAGTCTCGAGTGTAGTCAGTTTTAACTCCTTAAGCCTATACTCGTACGACTTTGACCTAAGCGACGGAATCATCTTAGGGGTCGTTCACAATTATCAGCATTTTCACGAGCGTACAAACCGTACGCTGGGGGAGGCGGGGTTTAAGGGCCGTTGTACACTTTTAGAAATGCGAAAAATGTCGATCCATATCTTCCCCGCAGTTTTTTTGGGATTTTGTATTGTCAGTACATTTCCTTTATTTTAATGGTGCTAAATTCCAATATTTGTTTTAATTTGAGTCTGAATATTAACTTGTATATCTTTAGTTTTTCGATACAATACATTGTAAAAAAAAAAAAACATTTTTCTTTGTACACTTTGGGGGGGGGGGGGGTCCTGAAAAAGTGTACTCTTTGTACATTTGTGAAAATGTTGATAATTGTTGCTCTTCTTTGAACTCGTTCGATTTTGTCTATATCCTTGCGTATATATATCCTTGCGTATATACATCCTGAGGATGTCATTAGACGAAAGCGCTTGAGCACCTTTTTGTGTTTCCTTTCCTTCGTGGTTTTATTCATCATATATATATATATATATATATTATATATATATATATATATATATAAATATATTTGCATTCCACATATATTCCCAACTTTTTATGAATTTTTGTTACACTGCAGCGCTATTCATCTACAAAAGAAAAATGGAGAGTTCCAAAAGAATTTTTCTTATGAATTTTTATGTGCACACACACACACACACACACACACACACATATATATATATATATATATGTGTGTGTGTGTTCAAAAGCCTAATAGAAGCTTCGTTCAGAATTTGGTCAGATGATTCATCCGATTTCATTCAATAGAAGATTACGTAAAATGACGAGGTTTTCAACGTCAAAACTAGCCGTGAAATACAACATACTTCAACATTGAAAATCTACTTTTAACAGTGAATTCTTTGGAAGTAAGAGAGGACAGAGAGAACAGAATAGGTAATGAAAATTTACGTAAGGAGGAAGACGGGGTTTTATATGTCGCAAAAATATAGGCGTCATGTAAAAAAAGTCTTTTCAATCGAAAATGTTGAACAAGGAAATTAATTTGAAGCGTATAAAAAATTCAATTACTATATAGGTATCTTTATTTAAAGCCATATATATATATATATATATATATACGGGGTGGAGCAAAAGTCAGGAGACAGAGGAGCTAGGTATGTTTTTCAGTGCAAATATACATACCTTTCCCTTTCAACATTTCAAATGTTCCGTGCGATAATTCCTTATTTCACGGAGATCAAGCTTGTCGCCCCTCCTCTCGAGTTGGCCTGGTGAAGTATGAGTTGGTTTCTTGTACTCTCCACCTCACAATCTCACATAGCCAGGTACGCCAGGCTCATCGGGAATTGTTCTGAGCCTGACATCTAATCTTCTTTTGAAGATGTCCACGGCAACACCAATCGTGTTCCTTAGGTCTTTGGGCAGCTGATTAAACAGTTTTGGTCCTCTCACAACAAAAACTATTTTCTTCCAGGGTTAAGGATGTTCCCTGTCTCGCCTTTAATTTGGAAACACGACACAGTCTTCCTTTTCTACTTTCCACTGTTGTTTGGGGAGTTATAGGGTTCAGAGTAAGATTAGGAACTAGTTTCTCCATTGTTTTCCAAGTGTAAATAATGGTGTATCTCCTCTTCTCCTTTCCAGTGAATATAGGTTTAATTCGCATAACCTTTCCCAGTAATTTAGTTCTTTGCACTCGTTGATCTTGGCTGTGAAGCTTCTCTGAATCCCTTCTAGCTGTCTAATGTCTTCTTTTTTATATGGGTATGTTAGGACCAAGCAGTATTCCAATTTGGGTATGATCAGTGTTTTCAGTACAGGAATCATTATGTTCCTATCCTTTCGTTTAAAGGTTCTCAATATCTGCCCAGTTATTCTCTTTGCTCTGTTTCCTGCTATCTTATTTTGTGTTTCAAATTTCGCATTATCAGTCATTACAACCCCTAAATCTTTTGCTTTAGAATTTCTCTGAATTTCCTGTCCATTTGGGGTATAATATTCCATGGATTTTAGGTCTTCTCTTTTTCCGTACCGTAACAGCTGAAATTTCTCGGTGTTAAACTTCATATTGTTGTCTTCCATCCACTTGTAGATTCTGTTCATGTCGGTTTGTAGAGATCCTATATCTTCTGGGTTTCTTATTTTTCTACTGATCTTTGTGTCATCGGCAAAGGATGTTACTATGCGGTCTCTGGTAACGTCCTCATCTATGTTAGTTAGCATGATTATGAAGAGTAGTAGAGCTCCTTGATGATGTTCCTTGACTAACGACTTGCCGCCGCTCACTAAGGAAATTATATATCCTTTCCCTACTTTTCTTGTTATTCCAATATTTCAGTTTATGTATTATGATTCCATGGTCTGTGTATATTACATAATAGTTTCCATTACTTTCCATTGCATCAATAATGTTTCGTAGTTTTTCACTAGTTGTGATAGGCATGGTCTGCCTGACCGAAACCCATGTTGGTTATCATTTAATTTTTTCTGAGTTTTCAAAAAGTCATAGATTTTCTGTCTAACTATTCTTTCAAATATTTTAATGAGATGAAATATAAGCGACACTGGCCTATAGTTTTCGGCCTCGGATCGATCTCCTTTATATAGTGGGACTATGTTCGCGCTCTTCAGGATGCCCGGTATTTCTCCCGTGTCTCGTGTTCGTCTCCATATCCAATATAGGGGCTCAGCGATTGCATTCTTGCAATTTTTGATTAGTGTGGCATTGCATTTATCCGGTCCTGCCGCTGAGTGTGCTTTTAATTTCCCAATAGCTTGTGTAATATCATCTGTCATAAAGTCGAAGTCCGTTATACTTTCCCCTTGTAGTTCTTCTCCAAAGAACGCGTTTCTATCGCATATCAGTTTGTCAGTTTTGGGGGATACTGAAAGATGATTCGTACTGAGCTCTTAATATTTCAGGTACTTCTGTTAGATCATCAGATAAAGCACTGTCTTCGTTTTCAAAGGTCCGATAGTCGCATGGTTTTTCGACTTCCTATTTGCAAAATTATAGAAGTACTTTGAATCTTCATCGCTTCTATAGCGTCTTCTTCTTCTTCTTCTTTTTCTGTATGCTTCTCAATTAACTCCTGTATGACGTCATCGATACTCTGCAGTTTATCATTTAATATTTTTCTGATGTTGTTACCTTTACAGTTACTTAATTTTGCAGTCACTCTTTTTCTCTTTCGGAACAATGACATCTTTTGTCTCTCGAACCTGCTTCTCTTTCCTCTTTGTTGTATTTTTGGGACATGTCTTACCACAATTTCCAGCGTCTTCTCCTCTAAAGTCATTAGCATCACTTCCATTGTCTTGTCGAAAATGGTTTTCCAATCTATTACTTCCATGCTGGAAGCTTTGTCCCTCTGTGTCCTGACTTTTAAGCCACCCTGTATATATATAACAGCTTGGTTGTTTTCAAAACTCTGTATTAGAAAAGCAGTAGAAAAGAGAGCATAATATTTTTATTTGAAAAGCGCTGTACCAGGTTTTGACTAAAGCTGTATCATATTACGTATGATTTCTTATACCGACAGGCATAATAACGCTAATAGATAATATGGTAAATGCCTCGTTGTAAAAGTTATTTGAGCAATTGTTTATGGAAATAGCTTAGATTTCTCTGGAGAAATTTCATTTCTGGATTGGGAATTGAGGGAGAGAGAAAAAGAATGGAAAAAGAAGGGTAAAGACTTTAATATTTGATTATGAATTATTTTTAGTTTAAAAAATAAAAAAGTCGAAGCAAAAGTTTATTATTAGGGGGTAAAAAATCAAATTTAGATATATTTTTATTTTTATTTTGATGATGCGATAGCGATAGACGAAATTTTCAAATATAAATTTTAACTTCTGTACAGTGTACACCCTATTCCCGTGTCATTGGTAATGTGAAGTGTGTAGAAAGTGGGGATTTGGGGTGGAGGGGCGGGGGGAGAACTATTTATAATTTTACTTTTAGTTACTACTAAGAAGAAACGTTGAAGCATTTAGATACCATTTGGAGTTGTGGTATAGACCATCTTTGGCAAACCTTTGATCAGTACTCATAAATAAATGTAAAATACTGAAAAATGGTTCCTAAGTTAGATCGTACCACGCAGTTTTTTTATTATTATTAAAAATACCACACTTCTTTTGCTTTAGCCCACGCCTCCCTTCACGCCCGCAAAAAAAATAAATAAAAAAGTTTATTATCTTCAAAGACACTTTTAAATTTAGAATAATTTTAAATGTACATTAAAATTTATTTTAGAATCCCCTAAAAAATATTTATTACAAAAATTAAAACGTAACCAAATGTTTACTAACAGAAAATAATTCAGGAGAAGCTAATTAAGAGTGTGTTCAAGAAGTCCTATGACGTCACTAATATACAGGGTGTTTATAAGTCCCTATCTATTTCAGTGAAAACGTAGCAAAAAGGGTAAAATTCAATAACAATATCGGGTGATTCATAAGTCTGTTACCACTGTAATGGTGAAGTATTTTCTTTGTTTCAGATTGTTGATTTGTGAAAATATGGGGTAATTGGGGTATGGTCAAGGATAGGGTATATGCAACAAAACGTCGTAATGTCAATGATTTAAAAGAAAGAATTTCCACTCTTAATTTCCAATGGGTAATTGTGTAAAAATAACCTCAAGTAAAAAACATCACGGGTTACTCTGGTTTGTACTTATTTTTATTCACCATTACAGTGGTAACAGACTTATGAATCACCCGATATAATAGAAGGCATACATTTAATGAATACTTAAGCATATGATTCTACATGAGCACCATCAGTATCTCTACAGAGTTCGAATCTGTCAGCAGCATTGCGGAACACATTTTGGAGCATGACAGGGGTTATTTTTGTAATTGCTGTTACGATACGAGCACGTAAATCTTGCAGATCTGTAACCCTCGTTTGATAGACGTTTGATTTGATAAAGCCCCATGAAAGAAATCCAAGGGCGTTAGGTCAGGAGATCGAGCCGCCCAGGGCCTGTTGCCTCCACGTCCGATCCACCGATTTGGAAATCGTTCATTTAGGTACTCCCGAACAATGTTTGCATAATGACAAGGTGCCCCATCTTGTTAAAAGACGACGGTGCTTAAAATGCCATCCGAATGAAGCTGAGACATTTACGTGCTCGTATCGTAACAGCAATTACAAAAATAACCCCTGTCATGCTCCAAAATGTGTTCCGCAATGCTGCTGACAGATTCGAACTCTGTAGAGATACTGATGGTGCTCATGTAGAATCATATGCTTAAGTATTCATTAAATGTATGCCTTCTATTATATTGTTATTGAATTTTACCCTTTTTGCTACGTTTTCACTGAAATAGATACGGACTTTATAAACACCCGGTATAAAAAGCGAGAAACATTTGGCGACAATATGTACTTTGATATTTGTTACAAATGAGCGTCTCGTGGTGCGATCGGTTAGGGCGTCGCCAGTGGGTTTGAACCCCAGTGCTGCCTAGAGCTGGGCGGTTCGTCTTTTCTGTATCTTAAGCTACGACGAAGCGACGGGCCGGCCACCCCTCCTTTTAAGTGACTCAGGCTAAGGTAGACCAGGCTCGGTTCCTACCACTACCGCTTCCCTGGGGATATGGGACAAGAATGTTTTATATGCACTACAAGCAGTTATAATTGATGCGCGCCTTGCAAGAAGGGCGTAACTCAAAACCGTCATATTGGCACATACGCCCTTCTTGCAGGGCGCGCCTCATTATTACAGTACAGTACAGTATTTCATGGTAAATTCATCGCTAAATATGCCGGTGTGCCAACAGCTCCATTTTATTACAGCAAGATGGAAATCTGCGCTGTGTACAGTATGCAAAAAAATTTATGAAAATTTAATTTCAAAACTATATATAAAATACATTTGCCTAAAAATCAAAATTCGCTGGAAGGTTTTACAGCAGGCTTGATAATTCTTATGTAAAGCAGTTATTTAAATTTCTATTTAGTTCTCCTGTAGAAGTAGTCCTTTGGGAAGGAATAAGTTCAAAAGCATGCTAGAGATAAAAGGACAATTTTTTTATTCATTTATATTTCCTTAATATTCAAAATTTCAAAGTGATATAAATATTAAAATAAAATAAGTGTTAGAAAAAGAGGCGGACCTTAATTACGAAGACCCTTATTTCAGGGTCTTGAAAGAAATAAAATGCGAAAGTTGATTACGAATAATTTACGGGTGTATAAAAAAAAAAAAAAAATTCTCATTAAAGTCTACGGGAGTTACTCCCTACTTTACATTTTATACGACTTGTAATAAATATAACGGATGTAAGAGAAGTTGTGATTCACTGGAGTTTCTTTTTGAACACCCTGTAATTTATTTCAGAAATTTCCACGTTCTTTAATATGCCATCCATTCATAATAATTTTAAATAAAAAATGTTAAAACTTAAATACCGCATAAGTATGTGATATACTAAACCACCGTCAAGTTAACTACAGTAAAGATGACGTACGCAAAAGCCTTCAGACCACTTGCCTATACGTGACCGAGTAATTTGTAAACAAAATTTTCACATCACGTTCTGTTGCAGACTTAGGCTAGGCTTAACAACGAGAGCTTCCCGTAAACAGAGTTTTTTTTGCCACGTTAAGGCGCACTTAGGTTTGGCAGCGAACTTCTGCAGGCCATTTAAAAAATATTAATAGATCATATTTCTTTGCAAATATTAAAAACAGGAAGATGCAAATTAGGTCAAATAAATTATCTATGCAGCTGTTTAAAGCGCGTTTAGATTTTTCTACTTATTACAAAGCTGTAAGGAATGAAAAATTGGCCAAGTTTTTCGCGCCACTATATATACACAGGGTGTTTATAAAGTCCCTATCTATTTCAGTGAAAACGTAGCAAAAAGGGCAAAATTCAATAACAATATAATAGAAGGCATACATTTAATGAATATTTAAGCATATGATTCTACATGAGCACCAATCAGTATCTCTACAGAGTTCGAATCTGTCAGCAGCATTGCGGAACACATTTTGGAGCATGCCAGGGGTTATTTTTGTAACTGCTGTTACGATACGAACACGTAAATGTCCCAGCTTCATTCAGATGGCATTTTAAACACCGTCGTCTTTCAACAAGATGGGGCACCTTGTCATTACGCAAACATTGTTCGGGAGTACCTAAATGATCAATTTCCAAATCGGTGGATCGGACGTGGAGGCAACAGGCCCTGGCGGCTCGATCTCCTGACCTAACGCCCTTGGATTTCTTTGCATGGGGCTTTATCAAATCAAACGTCTGTCAAACGAGGGTTACAGATCTGCAAGATTTACGTGCTCGTATCGTAACAACAGTTACAAAAATAACCCTTGTCATGCTCCAAAATGTGTTCCGCAATGCTGCTGACAGATTCGAACTCTCTAGAGATACTGATGATGCTCATGTAGAATTATATGCTTAATATAAGTATTCATTAAATGTATGCCTTCTATTATATTGATAGTGAATTTTACCCTTTTTGCTACGTTGTCACTGAAATAGATAGGGACTTTATAAACACCCTATATATATGCACCTTACCTTACAACCTTACAAAGGTTGCGCGCGATGATTCCTCATTTCGCGAAGGTCAAGCTTGTCGCCCCTCCTCTCGAGTTGGCCTGGTGAAGTAGTGAGTTGGTTTCTTATGCTCTCCACCCCAGATAGCCAGGTACGCCAGGCTCATCGGGAATTGTTCTGAGCCAGGCATCTAGTCTTCTTTTGAAGATGTCCACTGCAACTCCCTTCGTGTTTCTTAGGTCTTTAGGCAGCTGATTAAACAGTTTTGGTCCTCTCCCCACAAAACTATTTTCTTTCAGGGTTAAGGATGTTCCCTGTCTCGCCTTTAATTTGGGAATACGACACAGTCTTCCCTTTCTACTTTCCACTGTTGTTTGGGGAGTTATAGGGTTCAGAGTAAGATTAGGGACTAGTTTCTCCATTATTTTCGAAGGGTAAATAATGGTGTATCTCTCTCATCTCCTTTCCAGTGAATATAGGTCTAGTTCGCGTAACCTTTCCCAGTAATTTAGTTCTTTGCACTCGTTGATCTTGGCTTTGAAGCTTCTCTGGATCCCTTCCAGCTGTCTAATATCTTTTTTTTTATATGGTGATGTTAGGACCAAGCAGTATTCCAATTTGGGTATGATCAGGATTTTCAGTAGAGGAATCATTACATTCCTATCCCTTCGTTTATAGGTTCTCAATATTTGTCCCGTTATTCTCTTTGCTCTGTTTACTGGTATCTTATTTTGTGTTTCAAATTTCGCATCATCTGTCATTACAACCCCTAAATCTTTTGCTCTGGAATTTCTCTGAATTTCCTGTCCATTTCGAGTATAATATTCCATGGATTTTAGGTCTTCTCTTTTTCCGTACAGTAACAGCTGAAATTTCTCGGTGTTAAACTTCATATTGTTGTCTTCCGTCCACTTGTAGATTCTGTTCATGTCGGTTTGTAGAGATCCTATATCTTCTGGGTTTCTTATATTTCTACTGATCTTTGTGTCATCGGCAAAGGATGTTACTGTGCGGTCTCTGGTAATGTCCTCATCTATGTCCTTGTGGTACTAAGCTGAGACCACAAAAGTCAGGAATCAAAGGGGCCAGAGAGAAGGATCTTTTCCGTTGTGTGGCCACCACTGTTTTTAAATAAATATTACCTTTTTAGTTAGAAAGTTTATGGTTTTTTAGTTAAACATTTATAATTTATTCAGTGATGACCCTTTAACTCCTGACTTTATGCCACCCACTCGAATTAGTGCAAAAGTCAGGAGTCAAAGGGTCATGATTGCATAAATTATAAATGTTTTAACTAAATAAAATATAAATTATAACTTATAAATTTTTAACTAGTAAAGTAATTTTTATTTAAAAATACGAGTAGAGCGATTCTCTCTGGCTCCTTTGACTCCTGACTTTTGCGCCTTTGACTCCTGACTTTTGTACACACACACACACACACCCACACACACACACACACACACACACACACACACACACAGTATATCTTGCTTCACTTAATGAGGCAACAGTGGGATGTTGTATAGATAACACAAGGATAAATAAACTTAGTTTATGCCGATGATATGGTTTTAATAAGTGCCTCTGTTAAAGGTCTGGATCGGATACTAAAAGTCTACGAAGTGTATTCGCAGAAACATGATATTCTTTTTAATGTTACAAAAACTAAGGTTATGCAATTTCATCCTAAAAGCTGTAATCAGCCAGCTGATGTTAGGTTTAAAATGAGAGGTAAAGTAATTGAGGAAATGCAAGAGTTTAAGTATTTGGGTCAAACTATCGCCAGCTCCTTGAGTGATGACTAAGATATAAAAAAAACAGTCTCGAAGCCTTTGTGCTAAAGCGAATATGACTCTAAGTTACGGAATACTTGGTACGAAAACGTCTGTCTGTAGCTCCACTTAACCTCAACATTACTGTATTATTTCTGATCAATTGTATATATTTCTGTCCTTAGTATGTGAACTGTTATTGTATTAATAATATTTGTCATATGGACTATAGTCTGCCAATAAACTTTTTCATTTCATTTCATTTCGTGTATATACATATTAGGATGATTAGAGTTTAGAACATAATTTATTAAGAGCAAATGTTTCGGAAAAGCTTCCCATCATCAGTGCCTATGAAAAATACAGTATTAAATATTATACAAAAGCAAAAATAAAAATGTACCTATAATTAAAATTATTAAATTATTAAAATTAAATTAAATGAAATTATTAAAAATATTAATATTATTAAAAATTAAAAATAATAATTAAAAATGAGAAAGAAACTAATTTTATTATTAAAGAAGGTTTACTGATTGATTTAGGGCAGTGGTTCTTATTTTTTTTGTCTGCGACCCAAACTCTGGTTGCGGGTCTAGCTCGGCGACCCATGTCTTCAAACAGTTCACTTACAATAGATAAATATAATAAGTAATGGTAAAATCATTAGGAATAACATAACTAAATGATAAATGACACTGTAATGACCCAATCAGCTTGGCCACCCAATTTTGGGTCGCGACCCAGGGGTTAAGAACCACTGACTTAGGTGTGACTACTATTTTTTTTTATGTTAACAGTATGTAGGTTTTGGTTTTAAGACTTGTGAAAATAAACGTAGATTCTTGCTAATCAGATAAAAAGCTATGTTATTGTTGAAGGATACAATGTCCAGCAATTTCATAGTCATTGACAGTTGTTTAATACTGTGGATACCGTTATATGGAGGTCAGTTAGTTAGTTGGTTGGTATGGATTGTGTCTGTTATTTTGAAGGAGGATTGGTCAAATGGGTGATTGGCAAAAAGTACGATGGTCTGTGGTTGATGATTTAGAAGGTTTATTAAGTGTGTTGGAAGGCCTAGTAGAAATGCCTCGGTGTTTATCAATCATTAATTGAAATTGGTGTCTGGATCTACCTGTGTATTTCGCTGGGCAACAAACACGAGTAAATGAATAGATAATGAGCGAAATAAGAGTGTGGGTAGTTTTTCTTTATGGTTAACATAAGTTTTGATTTTGTGACTGTTTGTGAAGATGGATTTTAAATCACTTGAGTGGTATAGAGAGGAGAGGAGGGTGTTTCCGGCTGGTCGTATTCGAAGGCTAATGTACTCATAGCATTCCGTCTGGTCGTATTCGAAGGCTAATGTACTCATAGCAGGGGAGTGTGAAATACTGGATATCATTTTAGACTGTGCGTAAAGGCATAGATGGTTCGTAGATTTTATTTAGAAGTTGTCACAGTTTCTTTCAAAGACCATAAGATTTTTCGTGAATAGTGTATTTGAATATTTTTTTATATGGTATAATGGTATGATCAACATAAGTGTAAAACTTGAAATATTAATGTTTTTAGGCAATTTATTTCGTATAAGATGCGCATATCGATAAAGAAGTTAGTTCCTAAATCGGGATAGGTAGGTTTTCGGTATAGGCTACGGACATGTGGAAATGATTGATTTGTTTAGTGATTTTAACATCTAAATACGGGATTGAAGTGTTGATTTTTTTCTTTTTTGAAGTGAATGTTATTGTGTTTTCCGTTTACATAACTGAGGAAAAGTGTGATATGATTTTGGTTCCTTGAATGATAAAAATGTATTATCTACGTAACTTATAACTTATGCATGTACGGGGTTTAAACTGAGGAAAGTACTGTTCTTTCCAAGTTTTTCGTGATGGCAAAGATAGTCACTAGGGTGGCACTGAGGGCGGAGTCCATTGCGAGCGAGTGTATTTGGTGAAATATTTGGTTACTGAAAATGAAGTAGCTGATGCATCTCATGTTAGGAGTTTAGAAAATTATTGTTTATTTAAGTTTAGTATGTTGTTAGTATTACCAAGGTGTTAACACATATTTCTATGGCTTGATGGTGGATGGGTATATCTGTGTATAATGATTCGATATCGAAATTGCTCATGAATAGACCATTGGCATTCCGTGTGGATCGAACCTCTTCTGCAAACTCGTAGTGAAGGTTTGTGATTTCATGGAAGCAAGAACTTAACAAAATTATAATTATGGGTTTCATACGTGGAAAGAACTGATCTGACGTGAATGTTTTGTTTGTGGATTTTGGGTAAGTCGTATAGAATGCTTAATGAAAAACCGGATGAATGAAAGTTATTGTAAATTTGTTTTGATATTCTGTTTTGATCGTAAAGCTTTGTAAGGAAGTGGTTTAATTTGTTTTCTAACCTTAGTTCGAGATTGTTAAAGGAGGCTCGTTTATTTTCTTGAATCTGCATTGCTGTCTCATATAATATACCCTCTATTTTGTTAAGCAAAACTACTGCATTCCTTTGTTTTTGTCTGGTCCTTAGATATTATAACTGTATCATCTTTTGAGACATTCTACTTTAGTGTTATTAGATCTTGTTTGTTTATTAACAACAGAAACAAATTTGTACGGTTTAAGGTTATGAAAACAGTCATTGGTTATGGTAGTCATCTGTAATTTCACGTAAATAAGTTTATTATTATCTCTAATAATTGTTTAATTCTGACAAAGGATTTTTCAAAAGCTGGAAAATATTTTTAAAAAATCTTAAAATTTGGTAGGTTAAAATCAAGTTCTAATGAATTTTTTTTTGTTGGGGGTGAAAGTCATGTTTGAAATGTAAAAAAACTTCACTTTTTTCTACGTGAAGGTAAAAAAATTCGTTTTTCTGTATCCATCCGAGGAGGATGCCAGTGGGCATCGAAACTGTTGTGGAAATAAACTCTATCTATTAGAGTGGGTTTTTATTTCTCATGTTTGAGAAATTAAAACTTACTTTATATGCCTCCATCAGTTGTAAATTTGCTCATATGTGCTTTCATTAAATGGTTTCAAATTCCCGTTATCCTATTTTCACTAAAACTGAGATTTCCTTTAAACAAATCTCTAACTCTAAAATTTTATATATATATATATATATATATATATATATATATAATATATAGAGAGAGAGAGAGAGAGAGAGAGAGAGAGAGAGAGAGAGAGAGAGAGAGAGAGAAGAGAGAGAGAGAGAGAGAGAGAGGGAGAGAGATTTTGATTGTTTGCAAAAACTGTAAAATAACTTAAAACACTATAATGGCATTTCATTAGTTCTTAGTTTAATGATAAGAAAAAATAAATATTAAGAAAAAAACCAAGTTAGATCACATACAGTATGTCTTTTTGCTGCAGCCAAAACAACAGCTACTCTTCGTGGCAATGATTTAATTGGTTTATTGGTGATATCCTTGGTGATGTTATTCCAGCTTTGTTGCATCACTTGTCACACACCATAATGTTGGTAGAATTGTCCTTTTTTTTCTTTTTACGTGTGAACAATGTCCATTAACGCTGTACTTAATTGGACTGAAATCGGATGACTCTGGAGGCCATTCCATAATGGTCAACACAATTCTGTTCGTCTTTATAGTTTAAAAAATAATTGATGCAAAGGTTGGACTTATGTTTTGGATCATACTAGCTAATACTGGCCAATCACGGTTGAGTAGTTTTTTCACACGTTTACGGTTTTTGCGGCACGTGGACTGAACATTAAAAGAATATGAGACCAAATTTTTAATTAGTCATCACTATCCGATAGTTTGTTTTCAATACAGTTCTATTTATTCCTAATAAACCGAATAAATATTAATAATTGTTAAATATTAGTTTAAGAAAAAACCATTTAAAAAGTAGAAAGTACAAAATAACTAAAATTAATATCGTTTATTCAACTAGAAAAAGTAAAACATTGAATTTTTGAAAAATAAAAAACGTTTGAATTAATTACATTCTTTCTCAAAAAACGAATTGTGAAAAAGAAAAAAAAATGCGCGAAGGAATTGTGTAATGAACAGTTCTTAATTTAGTAAATTGCAGTAATATTCTTCAAATAACGCGCATATTTTTTCTTCTAGCTTGGTAGAAAATTTACGAATAAAAACCATTTTATGGCTGTGGAATTTCTTTGACTAAAAATTGAAAACACTTTCCATATTTTTGTTTCTTTTGAGAAAGGAAATAGGTATTCGTGAAATACGCTTACGACTAAAAGCAAACATTTAAGCAAAAGTTAACCCTTTATGGACGACAGGTACGAATTGGTAACGTTTCAACTACACGCATTTAATTAATTTAATTTAATTAATTCGGAGCTTTATTTTGTTCATACACTACATGACTATTTTAAATAAGACTATTTTAAGACTATTTTAACGAAGCGACAATGTATCATTGTGTCTAAATTCAAGTTCCAAATCGGTTCTTGACAGGTCACAAAATTCCCTTGAACTCTGTTGTAAACATTTACAAGCAGTTTGATTAGAATTATATTGTATTTGTTCTCTCTTTACGCTTTTCAAATAGAGACAATCGTTATTACACTTACAACATCAAACATAGAACGAATCCTTTACGCTTTTGTTATTCCTTAAACGTGGTTGTTAGTGAGAAGTACGCAGAAAACCGAATGTAATCCAATGCAAATTCACTGATGCTTGAATAGTTTCAATAGGGAAAATAATAAAAGTCAATTGCAGTTAGTTCAGTTTCTCAATAATAAACTTTACTTGCACCGAAGTCCATAAATTGGATTATTGCTTTTCCATGCAACACTTTGCAAATACCAAAAACAAAAAATCTTTCACACGAATAATTTCGAAGTTTTTAATTAAATCTACGGGAACAAAACAACAAATTAAATATCACTTCAATTTCTGATCGGGTTTCTCGCCCATCCCGCTAATATATAGGCACTATAATATTTTTCGTTTTCACTTATATGTGTGTGTGTGTGTGTGTGTGTGTCTGTGTCTGTGTGTGTGTGTGTGTGTTTGTGTGTGTGTGTGTGTGAAAAGATGTTTAATTCCTCATACTTCCACTTAAACTATGAATGCGTTGATGAATATATATATATATATATATATATATATATATATATATTTTTTTTTATGCAGGAAGGTAGGGGAGGGTACAAGGGCAAGAATACCTCCCAAATAGAAGGAGAAAAAGAGAGCCGAAATCAAAGTCCAGAGTTTTCGAGATGCCTCAATACTATGTGTTTTAAAGATTGAAGATAACAGACAAAGAGAAAGATGGACTGTAGAATGTTGCTCCGAAGTTGACCTGTTGAATAAAAGAATGAGAATACCGATTAATCCTCGCGTTAAAGAGTTGGACAGAAAAGGAAATGAGAATGTGTCCAAAGTCTAGTACTGCTCTTAGAAACAGCTCTTAGAAACTGCTTTAGAAAGAGAGTATAAGTAATCTTTCCAGAAAAGTTCACGAGAAAAAGAAACACCAAGAATGTTAAGAGAAGAAGAAAGATTGAGTTGTGTAGTGTTAAAGGTAAGGGAATCATGTGGAAGATTGTAACGTGTAGACAGACGAAGGAACTGAGTTTCTGAGGCATTGAAATAGCAGAAACATCAGAGGTTAGGTGTGCCATAGCCGCCTCACGCGAAGCATATATATATATATATACACCGGGATGCTGCAACATAAATACATCCTATTTAGAACGCTGTTACTCGACTTACATTTATTTCATGAATCTGAAATTTATAAAAAGTGATAATAAACCTATCCAAATTTATTCCATAAAAATAAAAATAAGAAATAAAACTTTGTGAAAATGTTATAACGGAAAGTGATCTCGCGGTTATCATGACATCTTTCCAAATGTGTCCTTTGGAAGTTGTATAGTAAAATATTGTTGGAACTTTGTCCTACGTCACCTTATACCTTACTTGGGACTCTCGCCTCCATTTCGTCAACATTCTCCTCTTTTGAGGATCCTGAGACTACTGTAATAATAATAATAGTAATCAGTGAGATAGAACAGAAACTCTTCTATTAATAATACCAACACCATCGGGAGTCGAGCCACCGACCTCAGTGTCTTCACTTCGCTAATAGGGAAACGGTTTCACCTACTGAGCCACGACCGCTGGCTTTAACGGCACTAGCAATTTCTTGAACTTCTCTTGGCTAATCTCCTCCCAAACACTTCACTTTTCTGAGATTCTCTTAAAGCTTAATTTTGGTTTCGTCAGCCCCAAAATACATTTTTTTCAATTCATCTTTTCAGTCTTTGTAATTTTTGTGAAGGTTAATATTAATATTGTACTATTTTATAGGATTTACATCCTGCCAATAAAGCTTATCATATCATCATCATTAATGATGTTTAGTTTAAGTTTCGCAGCTGCGATACATTTTCTTTTAAGACAACAGCCTACTCTAATGTGTTTATTATTCACAAAAACTTGTGTCTTCGGTGCAAGGCAGATGTTCTGCAACTTAATTAAGGAGAGGAGGATATACAATATTAATTAAGCCTATAATATAGTCTTATTTTGCTCAAATTTAATTTGTAACATTATTTCTGTATATAAAAACTTACATTTCCTTCAAATGTTTCCTTTTACATATGTGCACATTATTGCAGTGACACTTTCATTAAGTTCTGAGGTATCCTCAGACTTTTGACCTATCATATATAATTTTATATATATATATATATATATATATATATATATATATATATATATAGAGAGAGAGAGAGAGAGAGAGAGAGAGAGAGAGAACTCTTATTTGCTTTTAAAAAAGTAGACATAAGTTCAAAATACTCTTATCTTAATAAATTTGTTCAATTTCTGGAGTTAATTAACAATGTCGGAGATTTTAATTAAATTTTACAGTTTGTTAAAATGATAGTCAAGTACGTAATTGGATATAATTCACGTATGAAGAGTCTAACAAACTCAAGTGCTAAAGTGAAAGATGAAGCGAACGAGCGTTGAATTTACTTGTAAATATAAACTGAAACAAGGCTAATGTATTAAATACGTTATTAAAAGAAATTAAAACCGAGATAAACGCGTGATGGAGATTACACCGAAGTGTCTCCTTTATCATTTTCTCCTGTACTCTATTGATTATTTAATAAATATCGGATGGATACACACGGATTTGGGCTCAGAATTTATAGTTTAATTAATTTAACTGATATATTTTGAACGAGATTTGAAAGGGATGCTGAACTCAGTAACGTATTTGAGATTATACACACACACACACACACACACACACACACACACACACACACACATATTTCTCTTACAAGGTAGTGACTAACATATTTAGAGCATATCGCCTTTATTCCAGCACGTTCTACTTCGAAATTTACTAAAGATTTCATATAAATTCATAAATTTAACGTCACTTCATGACGGCCAAGCAAAATATTTAAGAGGAGTTTGGTTTATAAAAGTCGTCTCTCTCTCTCTCTCTCTCTATATTATATATATATATATATACACACACACACACACCTTTCCTTGTCCATGAAATGTAGGTTCAAATGAAACAGATTCAATATCGCGCAGCCTCTTCGTTTTGGCCTACAGTAGCCCACTTATATTGAAAGTTAGCGCAATGCACATTTTTTAGGTGTGCGTTTTCATTTGTTTACATTTTGAAATATAACAAACATCTGATTTCCATTCTTTGGAAACTGTTACAGGTAGTAGGTATAGCAAATGTAGTAAAACTTAAAATATGGTGGCCAATATGTCGTACGCGTTTTCATATTTCAAATTTCGAAATTAAACTATATTCAAAGCTACACTTTGTAGAGTTGTTCATTAACTTTGCAGTTTGCCTTTTCATATACTTTAGTACAGTTAGTTACAGTGGACTGGACCCAAGCAGTTCTACACTTTTTACTAGAATCCCAAAAATTAAAACTTTTTTTTTTTGTGTGCGAGCGACGGGATGAAAGTTGGGTCTAGGTTGAGTTAACCAATTTCAGAGGTTCTAACGTTTGGTAAAGTAACGAGGTCATAGCTTCCTTTCACTACAAATGTGCATTAATTTTAACATAAATTAATTTTTTTATCATTTAAAAAATAGTATCGACATTTAATAAATTAAATTTTAATCAGTTCCATACTTTACTTATAAAAATACAGACTAAACTTGGGTGGATGTATATTTATCATTATTATAACGCATGCATAGCGTGCAAACTTCCCTCAGCAAGCAGGCGCGACTCAGGCTGAAATTCACTCGTATCAGACTAGAAATAGATCAAAGCATGTTATTCCTCAATTTAGATTGTCTTCATCTCAGAAACTATCCATTTTCACTGGACTGAAACTATGGAATGATTTAAGCGTTGATGTAAAAAAATATTTCGAACGTAAATTCTTTTAAAAAGAAGTTGGAATCTCCATTAATAATGGTATACTAACAAAAATCTAAGGTTGAATGTATATTACTGTATTACTTATTGAGGTCTCGTGTCTATCAATTCTCTGTATCGTATTGGTATCATATCTACAATAATGACTGTATTTGTTTCATATATATAAAAACTTAAGCTTAACCCTTAACTGGTATGGTGGTATGGACCCGCACCATACCACTTATGTAACTAAACCGCACCATACCAGTTAAGGGTTAATATATACTGTATTTCCATTTTTCTTGGAAATTAACGGTGTTAATTGTAATACACCAGCAAGATGTTGTTTTCTAACCTTTTGTGTATTCTGTTTGTGTTCATTTGTAAAGATTCTATATCATCTGAAGTTCAAATTTTCCGCTAATTTTTGTATCATCAGAAAAGGACGTTACGTTAATATTATTGGTTATTTCATTCATATCGGATAACATAATTATGAATAGCTTCCAAGGATTAAAGAGTTACGTACTTCCCACTCTGATGATATTCCTTGAACTGCAACAACTTGCTGACCCTCTCGAAAGCAGTTATATATCGATATTCCTACTTTCCCTGCTATTCCCACGTACCTCATTTTATTATTCCATGATCACCCTGTTTGATTTACATCCTAATTTTCATTATTTTCAAGTATATCGATGATATTGTTATAATGTTCTATTAACTGTGACGGGCACGATCTTCCTGCTCGGAATCCACGTTGGTTCTCATTGAATTTTTCCTGCGCCTCCTAAAAGTCGTAAATTTTTATAGATACCCTTAAAGATTAAAGAGAACTTGCAGAGTGTCGTATTCCTTTTACTCACTGAGTTTTAGTACATAAATTTGAAAGGTTTTCGTTTTAATAAATTACTGAACATTCGGATAATCGGATAATTGATTTGACCCTATTCTTAATTATGGCATTATATAAAATATTATTTTTTGTATCTACATTTAATTCTGTGTATCTACATTTAATTCTGCGTATCTATATTTAATTCTGCGTATATATATATTTAATTCTGTGTATCTATAGTTAAATGTATGTATCTATATCTATACTAGTAAAACTGTCGTCAAAGGAAACACAATGCACTCATACATATTACAATTCCCTCATAAAAAACATATATGCGTAACGATATATACATACTGTATATACATATAGTGTATATACATACAATTTCCAGGGGGGGGGGCGTCGAGCATTTGGAAATTGCTTCCAGAAAATTGATGAGCATTGATTGATTTTAATTCATTCGATAGATTTTTCCATAATTCCATCTCTAAATAAGTGTAAGATTATAATTTGCCTTTGAAATATGTTCACTCTTGTTATGTATATCTTCTTCAATGTTTATGGTGTATTTCATTTTCCACGACATTTTTGAACATTAAAGGACGCATCTGTACTTCCAATACGTTTTCTTTGTTTTAATATACGCAGCTGCTAAAAGATTTCGGAAGTATGAATATAATCAGTTGGTTTGTTTACTTTTTCTAATCTTTTTTTTAATGTGGGAAGGAGGGGCCAAGGCTGAATGTCCACAAGAATGGTCATCATCCCCCCTCCCCCATAGAAGAAAAAGCATAGAGCCGAAACAAAGGTCTTTGAGGTTTTTAAAATGATTACGACTTTTATTTTTAATTTTGAAAAGATTATATAGTGTGCAAGATGCATGTATCAGTAAGGAACAGAGGGAGAAGTGTATTTGAGAGCATGCTGGACTGTTCACAGGGTAGATAAGATACGGAAAAGGATCAGCTAAGGAGGACAGTGACAGGAAAGACGGGAGTTTCAGCACTTCCAGTCTCTTGCCTAACGTATCAGTAAGGAATAGAGGGAGAAGAGTGTGTTTGAGAGCATGCTGGACTGTTCACAGGGTAGATAAGATACGGAAAAGGATCAGCTAAGGAGGACAGTGACAGGAAAGATGGGAGTTTCAGCACTTCCAGTCTCTTGCCTAATGTCCCCCTCTCCCGGAGTACTTCCCTGGTCGATTGATGTCTACAATCCCCTATTACCTATTTTCTGGTTTATGATAAAGGGTTAATGATGTAGCCACATGCCTTTCCATATTCATTTATATGATATATGAGTTAAGGATAGGATAAAGAAAAATTTAATGTTCGAAGTGTATGGTATGTTTTTCCCAGTAAAGTGTTTCCAAGACAATTTACTATCAAACATAACACCTAATATTCTTCCGTCGGTAATGCGATACTGCGTGCAATTTAATAATTATGATAAAGTCCAATTTTTTTTTTCTTTATGGTAATTAACAAAATTTATTTTTTTTTGTATGGATATTCGTTGGCTTTCATGCAGCCAGTTCTAGATTACCGCGATGTCTGTTTACTATTTCATATTAAAGGATGCAAGATCACTGTTTGAGTATATCAAGAAGATATCATCCGCATGCTGAAAGCCTTTTCCACTATGAGAAGTATGAAAGTCATTTATGAAGATAAAAAATAATAGAGGACTCAAAGTTCTTCCTTGGGGAACTCCATGAGTAATATTTAAATAGGAAGTAATAATGTTATTTTGTTTGATGTACTGTCTTCCGTTGCACAAACAGAATTTGAACCAATTTCATGCAACACTGTGAGAGATTGCGTCGAACGTTTCGGAGGGGTTCATCAGCAAAAGAACGGAAGACTTTTTAGTATTGATGTTTTGTATATAATATTGTACATAACTGTTGAAATTGCGTCGCTTGAAATATGGCCTTCCTTAAAATAAAGCTGATACTTAAGATACTGTTATTTCCTTCAAAGTATTTTCAGCTTTGTGTGTACACTAACTTTTTTTTTTAATTTTTCCTAATGAAAGTAAAACAGGCATAGGTAAAACAGGCATAGGGCGATAATTAGTTGGTAGTGACTTGTCTCCTGACTTGTCTTCTGACTTCAGTGTTGGAAAAAAACTTTCCTTTTTTAATACGTCTGGGTATTAACTGGGTATTATCAGGGTATTAACTGAAAGATGAACCTAGAAAAAAGATTAAACAGTACTAATGTTTAAGTACTGTATTAGCAGTAGAGTCTACGTAACACGAATTTATTTAAGGGTAGAAATTGATCTCTCTCTCTCTCTCTCTCTATGAAGTAGAGGGAAGAACAACATATGAGGAGAGGGATTGTCAAGTTATATGTTTGACTATGGTTTTTACCAATGGTAGCAAAGTAGGTAGTTAACGGGCTATGTCTAACGGTTGATTTGACGTTGTATAATTTTTAGTTAAATTTATGAGAAACATTTGTTCTTCCTACTTATGTAAAAATTTATTAATAATCAATAATTATTATTCATTATTTTAAAAATCTTTTTTGTATACTTTAAATGTATCGCAAAAATACCGAGATTTTGCCTTTTAATTACATTACATAATAGTTACTGCGTGTAAATGGTCTATTCCATGGTTGTTGTGCCTGTCTTTACGTGTTTACAGAGTAGATGTTGAACATGCTTTTGTCACGTGACGTATATCGGATTTTTATTTAGCCACTGTTTATCTCATCTTTTACGAGGGTGGGGTTACACGATATATATATATATATATATGATGCACGCCCACAAGGAAAAATAAAATGCGAGTCCAAGGTCTTTCGAGTATTCAGCAGTACACTTCGTCAGGAAAACATTCCCTGACCATATGTACTGTTGAATACACGAAAGACCTTGGAATCATTTTTCAGTTTTCCTTGTAGGCATGCATCATTTATTTATTTCACGTGTTTGTGAAATTCATCCCATACACACCCACACCCACCCACACACACACACACACACACACAGAAATATATATATATATATATTATATATATTATACACACACACACACCACACCTTTCAACCTTTCAAATGTTCCGTGCAATGATTCCTCATTTCACGAAGGTCAAGCTTGTCGCCCCTCCTCGCGAGTTTGCCTGGTGAAGTAGGGAGTTGGTTTTATATATATATATAAATATAATTTTTGTCCCTTTAATTTTATTATGTAAGTGTTTCATAGCGAAGACATTAAATAGAAGTTTCTAAAGAGGCGAACTCTGTTAAAGACGAAGTATTCCCATTAGAGATGTTAATAAAAATAGCTTTTTTTTTTCGGCGTATAAAAAGGTGGACGCCGTAAACTTTAGTCCATATAAAACGGCGTCAAAGGATTTTAGAAGCCAACCCTCATATTCCTCACTGCCTTTACTGAATTTTTAATGTCCGATTTTTGATAGTTTGAAAAAATAATGTCATATTTCATTCTAATATATATATATTATATATATGCGCCTCGGTGATGTAGTCCAAACGTTATATATATATATATATATATATATATATATAATATATATTATATATATATATATATATATATATATTAGTGATGTAGGTCACATCCGCATCCACATCCGCATCCGCGGAACATCCGCACATTTTCTCGCATCCGCACCCGCATCCGCACTTTGGACTGCGGATGTCGTGCGGATGTGAACCGTTGAGATAAAATGTCATTAATAAGCAGAAATTATCAAATTCTACTATATTAATAGAACTAGTTCATTGTGCGCAAAAGTGATGCAAGCGACAAGACGAGAGGCTGTTCTTGTATGAAGTTACTCTCTTGCAACCTACTTAGATCCACGTTACAAAGCTAAGTTATTTTCACCTAGTACATTAGAACGAGTTAAATCATCACTTGGCAAAGCAGTTGAAGAGCTTCAATCTCTTGAATCTGTCGCTTCGCCACCCACCAAAAGAATAAAAGTTTCAGTGACAGAACCAACACCTTCAACAAGCAAATCTATCAGAGAATCTGTCTCTCAGTTTCTTGAGTCAAGCAGCGATGACGAGACCTACGCGATGTCAAAAGATGTAGTAAAAATGATCGAGAGCTATCACCAAGAAAAACGCCTGGCTGCATGTGACAATCCTATTAGTTGGTGGAAAAATACGCAGAATATCTATCCATACTTGAGTAAACTTGCAAGGAAACATTTAGCCTGTCCTCCAACAAACGTACCAAGCGAGAGATTATTTAGCAGTGCTGGATTAATATATGATGAAAAGAGAAACAGACTGGCAGCAGAAAAGGCAGAAAAATTAATGTTCCTTAGCATAACCTTCCTATAATTAAGTTTGTACATTAAACGATGAACATCTTAGTTTACTTTATTTTAATTACTCATTTATAAATATGCCTAATAAAACTTTAAACTTAATATAAATAGTTATCAAGCTAATTAAAGATCTCTTTCTATAAGGGTGGAGGTTGGGGAAAGAGGTCGGTGGGGGTGCATTTGAGTTGGGTTCACGTCCCGCATCCTGGTAACACAATTATGGTTTCTAATTGTGGCTGAAACTCAACAAAATATAACGAATTTATTTGCAGACGAATTCACTAATTGATTTCTATATTAGTTAGATGCTTGATATTATTTTATATGTTCAGAGAAAAGTACAGCAATTATTGTACAATTAATCAATTATACTACATTATAGCTACAACTCTCTCTATATAATAACTTATTATATACGTTAAACACAACAAATCTCGATATATCCTAAAAAATAACGAAAATGTAGACATCCGCATCCGCATCCGCGGATGTTTAAATCAAACATCCTCATCCGCATCCGCATCCGCGGATGTGAAAAAAATGACATCCGCTACATCACTAATATATATATATATATATATATATATATATATATATATATATATATATATATATATATATATGGTAATAAAAAAACACTTAAATGGGGTTATGTTTCTTATTTCCAATTTATTTGTAAAAAAAAATTTTGTGATGCAAACAGTGCTTCATACAGTCTCTACTTGCTGTCCACGGATATCTATGCATGCATAAAAGCGGTCAAACGTTGCTTCCAGAGCCCTGAGGCACATCTCTGGTGGTATTGATTGGATGACATCTGTAATTCTTTCCCATATAAGTGTTAACATTTTTTTGAATCCCCCTGTATATATATATATATATATATATATATATATATATATATATATATATATACAGGGCGTCCCAAAAAAATGTATACACACTTTAAATACTTATAAAGGCAGTGTTTATTAAAATACATTTCATTTTCAAAATGTAATAGAATCTACAGACATTATTTAATTGTTTTGTCAACGCCTGTTTTCAAACTGACGTCAGTTCTGGTCCAGGCACTGCTGATAACGCGAAGCAATGGAATCGCAAACATTACGAAATATTTCGTTTGGTATTTGTGTGCATTCTCGTTCAATGGCTGCTCTCAATTCAGTGACTGTTGCAGGTTTTATAGCGTAGACTTTGTCTTTTAAGTATCCCCATAAAAAAAAGTCTAATGGTGTGAGGTCTGGTGAACGCGGAGGGTATTCTACGAAACCCCTTCGTCCAATCCACATCCACATCGTGCCAAGTACCACTCGCAATACTCCACTCTTCGGTCCGGATCATCTTCATTAATAGCATGGACTAATCTTGGAATGTAACTTTTCCATTGACAGCGCTTCAAAATGCGTTGGACAGACGATTCTGAAATTCCTACCTCACGACTCGCTTGCCGCACAGATTTTCTTGGACTTTGGTGATACGTTTCCAGTACTCTTTCTTGCTTTGTGGGGCTTGTCGATGTCCGTGGTCTTCCGGAACGCTTCTTGTGGACATTCTGAACAGTTCCATCGGCTTCAAACTTATCTCTAATTCGAGTGATGGTAAGTCGCGTTGGTGGATCTGTTTGAAACTCCCTCCTAAACTGTCTTTGCACTTCAACTGCATTTTCACACTTCCAGTAGCATTTTAGAATGAATTTCCTTTGTTCAAAGCTTAGTCTGACTGCCATTATTAATTCTAATGGGTTTAACTTGGAAAGAAAGAAACATCAATTGAGCTATCAGCTGTTAAAGTGTGTATACATTTTTTTGGGACGCCCTGTATATATATATATATATAATATATATATATATATATATATATATATATATATATATATATATATATATATATATATATATATATAATATATATATATACACATATATATATATATATATAGGGATGAATTTTACAATTAGACACGTGAAATGAATGAATGATGCAAACTCACAAGGAGAAAGAAAAATGATTCCAAGTCCTTTCGTGTATTCAGAAGTATACCTCGTCAGGGAATGAAGGGTGGAGGCCAAATGACCAAAATATATACAACTGGACAGAAAAACAAAAAGATTAACACAAGATTAAGAGTTGGTTAGAGGACCAGAGTGGATTTAATTTTCCTAGAAGAGTTCCTTGTTCCATGCACGGTCTGTGTGTATCATGTAAAACTTCAGGGAACCATTCTGAGTTCATTCCCATCATGAAACGGACATGTTATGTTCCTTGAAAAGTGGACGCTCAATTCTGCCGGTTGAGGTTTAAGTTTTGTTTTTTGGCTAAAAATATAATAGGTACCCCTTTTTCTTTGATGTATTCAATCCGACGTGAAGGCAGCGAGTCTTTTGCTTATACTGAGGTTCTAAATGTAGCGGGGCTAGGCTGCTTTACCCTAGATCCTGTTCCAAAGCTGGATCCTATCTGCTTTGCAGATAGCTGGTGAGGGAAGCTATATTTTTGGAACCTCTTTGCGAGTGACCCGTTGCCCACGTCGGGCTAACATCATGAAAAAGAAAAACTATAGTGTTTGTCATTTACCATTACTTATTCGGACTATACTGTAGTAGATTTAATTTTCTTAGAAGAGTTCCTTGTTCCATGCACAGGTCTGTGTGTATCTGTATCATATATATATATATATATATATATATATATATATATATATATATATATATAGAGAGAGAGAGAGAGAGAGAGAGAGAGAGAGAGAGAGAGAGAGAGGAGAGATGAACGTTAGTGATATAAGAATATGCAATGACTTAATACTTTTTTTAAGATATTATAAAATTGTTCGCACAAATACACTCAATTAACTCAAACAAAATTTTAATTCGCACGCAAAACTCGGTGAAAGATGAACTCCAGAAACTGTTGAGTGTCAGCCTTTTTACACCATTGTTGTGGATCCAGGAATTTCCCCCATCTTCCATTGTTCTCAGAACATGTTGTTCAAGAATGTTTAATTAAACATGGAAATTTACGGTCTTTTCTTTGAGAAAAATCAGAGTTCCTCCGCGCCCTGATCGTCAAAACATCCCCAAATCCTTTGTACAAATAATCCCAGCTAAATTGCTGGTTGTTATTGCTGAAAAATTTTTGGTTTAGTGCGTCCAATCAATATATGTCTTTGCAAAAAGGAGTAGCTTCTTCTGCTTCATTAGGACTGAAGTTTTGCTGATGTTCTTGCTATAGGCCTCATTCTGAAGTCTCACTTGAATAGTTCTTCTACTGACTGGAGTAGAAAACCCCTTCTGTATATGGTTACTGGCGATGAAAGGGTTGCCATTTGTCTCCCTTCTGATCACATTATTAGTGCGTTGAGTCATTATATTCGTGTCCTACCTAGATCTTCTCTCCATTCTCGAAAATCCTCCTTTTGATTTTGACTATTGCTTACAGAGATATTTGAAGTCGAGAGACTACCTGCCTTTGACTGCAGCCTTCTTTTTTAAGTATTTCCGCCTGACCTCGCTTCGGAGGAAAAAGTATGAATTTTTTGCCCATTTGGAACCTTTTGGGAATTCACTAGGTAAAACCCACAAATTAAAGGAACAATTATGAACTTAAGTACGGCTTTTTCCAGGATTAAAACAGGTAAACGTAATGTTAAAATCGTTGGAGAATTAGTAGGGAATTGAATATTAGTGTAAATTGTGGTTATATTTGTCAAATTCACGTTAAATTTAAACGTATTTGAATGATAACCTCAGTTAACCTTGGTTTTTCTTCCGCCCGAATTATTCATTCTGACTAAGGTCAAGCTTGTTGCTCCAGCTTAACGTAGAATCCGAACCACGACCCACCACAGGTGGTCAAAAATTACAAAGTCCTTGGCCGGATTCGATCTTACGACCTCCCGATCAGCAGCCCAGCGTCTTACCCAGAAGGGCACTCAGGGTACTCATTTATTTACCACCCTATTTTTTCTGTAAGGATGAACAACTGGGTAAATTGCGCGCCGCCTGTTTTCGTCAGAAATCGAACCCAGGGCTGGTGGATTCATAGTCAACCATATTTTTTTATTTTTAGATTTTTAGATATTTTCAGAAAAATATACATAAAATTAATAAATGAATGAAAATAATAAATGATATTACTAAACTATTTGAATTTGATATATCAAGAAATGCCTACAGTACCTTCATATTTAATATTAATTAAAAACTGTCCAAGAAATATGGAATAATGACTAAATTCTCCCTTTATTAAATCACCCTTCAGCCTTTAACCCTCTGTTTTCAGGTATTTAAGCAGGTGTTTCACTTCATGTGCATAGAAAAACGCTTCCCGCAACCTTCTATAAATAGAAATATTATCTTCTTTTGGCTCAGTTACTCAAAAAAGAAGTTTTGAAGACCATATCTTCTACCAGAAGTTACGTATCATTAAAAGAAGTTATTTATCATCTGACAAGAAGAAGCTTTGATACCCAAAAGAAGGAAGAACTTCTAGAATGCAGCCTCAAAAAGAAGTTATAAGTTCTAAATTAAGAAAGTTTTATATTTAGTGTGAGGTAAGGTTCATTTAATGACAAATGTCATTTTAATAATGAAAAAGAATGTTGAATATAAAATTGTAACGCACAAAGTACTTATTCCACATATTTGTGAGGTATGAAATAAATTAAGTAAAATGTTAAAACATTAATAATATGAAGGTTCTGTCGTAGCCACGCCGGAATACTGGTTCCTATCACATCAGCGAGGTTAAACGGCCTTGGGTCTGTTCAGTTATTAAAGGGTGATCGTCCGTCCCCTGTTTCAAAATAATTACTATTACTTTATCTCTGTTGTATATCTTCGAAATAGAGTTGCATCCATACTACTCCTATAATTTCCAGGAATATATATATATATTTATTATTATTATTATTATTATTATTATTATTATTAATTTATGACATTTTCGTCCAAAGCATTATTCAGATGGAATACTAATCTTTAATTTTAGAATTATCCCTCAAGTATATATTATTCTTTATTAATTTTATATTAATCTTATATTATTCTTGAATGACTTTATATTAATGTTATATTATTCTTTAATAATTTTATGTGAATTTTACAGTGCCCGCGAAAAGTATCCGATCACTCAAGAAAATACAATATTTTCCCTTGATATTCAGAGACACGTAATTCACTTTCTATTTGTTCTAGCGACATCTGGTAACTTTGAGGTTGCTCGCTGATATGAGAGCTATCCAACGCATTCTCAAATTAGTGTTCTGGTAGCCTTCGTTGCGGGTGGCTGTGTCTCAAATTTGTCAGATTTCACTGTTTGTGTAAATTTCTTGATATTTTTTTTTTTTACAGAAAGTGGTGTAAATAAAATTTATATATAATGTGTGCTAAAAAACAACTTAAGAGTGATTGTCGAGGTGCTATTGTTGCTTTGCATGCATGTGGGAAATCACAGAGACAGATAGCTAAGGAATTAAACATATCCCAAAGTACCGTTAATTTATGGGTTTCACGGGCTAAGAACAATGGTGGCCTAACCACGCCAGTCCCTAAAAAACGATCTGGCAGACCGAGAAAAACAAATTCGCGAACAGACAAACTTATGAAACGTTTAGTATTGAAAAACCCAACAATAACTGCGAAAGAAATAAAATTTAATATGAATAATTTGTTATCTGGTGTTTCTGAACGAACTATCCAGGAGCGGCTCCAAAAAGAACTCGGATTACCATCTCGCCATGCTGCTAAGAAACCGTTCATTAATGAAAAAATGCGTAAAAAACGTGTCGCATTTTGTAAAAAATACATTCATTGGACTGTTGATGACTGGAAGAAGGTTTTATTTAGCGATGAGTCGACATTTTTGACATTCAGAAGTTGTCCAAAAAAGGTTCGCCGGCCTATTGGCTCAAATAGGATGGACCCTAAATACACCCTAAAGACAATGAAACACCCTCCAAGTGTGATGGTTTGGGGTTGTTTCGGTTACTATGGGCGTGGAAACTTATATTTTCTTCCGAAGAACACAACTATGAATGGTGCACGGTATTTAGCAATGCTACAGGATAAACTTCCAATGGCAATGACAATCCAAAGGACAAAAATACATGCATGATGGTGCACCATGTCACAGGGCCAAAATAGTGACAAAATGGATTACTGACAATAATTTGATATTTTGGATTGGCCTGGTAATAGTCCAGATCTCAATCCGATAGAAAATCTGTGGCTAATAATAAAAATAAGGTTGAATGCCACGACACTGGCTCAGTCGAAAAATTACAAGAGGCCATCAAAAAGGTATGGTGCAAGGAAATATCAGTGGAAGTTTGTCAAAACTTGATTAAATCCATGCCAAAACGTCTAGAACAAGTCATCCAAACCAAAGGACAGATGACAAAATACTAATATAAGGTTAGTATACATTTAAACATTGTTTTTTATGTAAAAAATACAAATTTCAAGGGTGATCGGATACTTTTCGCGGGCACTGTATACTAGTCTATTATTAAAGTTATATCAAAATATATATATATATATATATATATATATATATATATATATATATTATATATATATATATATATATATATATATATATTCAGGAAGGAGGGGACAAGGGCGAATACCCGCGCAAACGTCCATAGAGGAAGAAGAGAGTCAAAATGAAGGTCCAAGGTTTCCGAGATGCTTGGACACTGCGTTTAAGAGATTAGAAGTCAAAGACACGGGTAAAGATGGATTGAAGAAGATTGTTCCAGACTTGATCGGTTGAATAGGTGAAAGATTGAGAATACCGATTAACCTTTGCATTAGAGAGTTGGACAGAAAAAGAATAAGAATGTGTCGAAAGTCTGGTACTGCGTGGTCTCCTTAAAGGAGGAGGCATGCAATTAGGAAATTCAGAAGAGCAGTGTCCGTTGTAATAGCGATAGTAAAGAGAGAGTGAGGCAACATTGCGGCGAAGCGAAAGGGATTGAACACAGTCAGTTAGAGGCGGGGAATTGATGAGACGAAAAGCCTTCAATTCCACCCAGTCCAGTAAAGCTGCGTGGGTTGAACCACCCAACACATGAAAAACGTACTCTGTACAGGTGTGGACAAGACCCCTGTACGGAGACATTTTATATAATAATAATAATAATAATAATAATAATAATAATAATAATGAATATATATATGCACGCGCACACACACACATAGTATATACAGTATATATATATATATATATATATATATATATATATAATATATATTATATATATATATATATATATATATATTCATTATATGTTCATTATACTTATTAGGCTAACTACTCATTGTAGTCATCAAAGACATTCATATATTCCTCAAAACTACTGTTACCCCTTATAAAACATAAATGTCACAAAATATATTTATCAAACGTGATCCAGTGTCTTTCAGTAATTATACTGCAGACACGCTCCTTATAAATTATTTATCACATTATCTATTCGTCATTATAATCTCTACAATTCCTATTTGTAGCTTATAATTATTGTTATTGTTAATATTTATTGTTGTTATTGTTTATTGTTATTGCTGTTGTTAAATGTTATTTATTGCTTGTTAAACAGTAATGTTATTCCGAAATTGTACTGTAATTTATATCAAATTGATGGTACTCGATAACATTTTCATTCAAGATACTGCCTTATTAACATTGATAATTTGTTAACTGTGTTAATACCTTTATAAGACTTTTTTTAAAGTTTTTATTAACTTGATTCATCATTAATGTTAATATTTTTACCTTTATTTATATTCTAATTCTTAACCTTAATTTCCTATTATATTTTATTATATTTAGCATTAATTTATCTATTGTCTGTCTATTTTCCTTCTATTTATCTATTTCTTCCATAAATTATTTATATTTCAGCTTTCGCTATTCAATTATTTATTATTTATTTCATTTCTGTAAAAAAAAATCGGGTTGGAAGAAATTATTTTCCACCTGTCAGCATCCCAGTTTTTCCCTTTTGATGTGTCCTAAAAGTCTACTTGAAGATAATTCCTCAAAGTCACGTCTCATCGTTACAGTAATCGATAAATTTAATGAAAATTAATGAAATTACATCGTTTATTAATAATTTATTAATTGGATTTCATCCTTTGAAACC
>JAJOZX010007909.1:75000-201458 GCA_023014485.1 Bathynomus jamesi
TAGCCAATTAAATGATCGATTGGACCACCGTCCTGTTGACAAACTAATCGGAGTCTCTTCTTCCACACAGAGATGCTTCGTTGCACCTCATTATTGTCAATTTCCTGCCATGATTGTAGTATTTTGTCCTTTAATTCACGTTCAGTAAATTTTTCGCGCTGCCCACGATAAACTTTCTCTTTCAGCAACTCCCAAATCGAATAATCCATTGTGTTAAAGTCCGGGCTTTGAGGCGGCCACTCATTCTTGGTAATGAATTTGCGCGTATTATCATTCAGAAATGGCTGTGTGGCCTTGCTTGTATGTGACGGTGCCCTATCTTGTTGAAAACAAAAATCATTTTCTGGATAGAGACGACGGCAGTCTGGCAACAACTTTGTGTTTAAAAGTTCCATGTAATTTATGGAATTCACTTTCGTCGTTTCGGTATCAATAAAATGAACGTCAGTTTTACCGTTCCAAGAAACGCCTGCAGATATCATCACTTTTTTTGAAAATCGCGATGTCTCATGATACAGTCTATTCACCGGAATATCGCGTTTTTGACCACGTCCCTAGACAACGTCATTTTGAGGAATTCGTGGAATTTCTAGTGTAAAATCCTTCTCATCCGTGAACACTATCTTCTTAACACCATCAACTGAAAATTTATTAAGCAACTGTCTGCACCTTGTTTTTCTTTTATCCTTCACATTTTCGTTTTTTCTAGATGTGGGAATCTTTTTGAATGGTTTTAGGTTCAGCGATTTTACTACACGTTGCACAGAACTCCTACCAATACTCAGATTTTTGGCAATTGTCCGTTGCGATAAATGAGTCCCTGGTTCATTTTCTTGAGAGCAGATTTTATCATTTATGTAATCCACGTTTTCTGGTGTTGTTGCTGTTTTTGGCCTGCCACTTCCTGGTTTCCTGGTGGTGGTTCCTGTATCGCGAAGCTTCTTTAACAGTTTTGTCTAGTGTACGTCTCTTCCAACCTCTCCCTGGAAACTCTCGTAGTAATCTTCCACTCTTCCATCCTTTGTCAATGTAGCAAGCTTTAATGAGAGCACAGTCTTCTTCTGACAACGTCATGATTGCGACTGAAAGACTGAAGGATATGTAGTCTGTAAGCTCGTAAACTCTGAAACGGGCGTAGCCTACGCATGGCCTAAAATTCGCCAAAAGGCCGAGCATAGACTACAATCGATATTTGTTTTTTTGACACGAGTTTTTATTTTCTAAATTGTGAGAAAAGCATAAACGATATCGTTTTCAAATTTTAACCATAGTGAGACAAGGCTTTGGTGTAAATTGTGTTAAAATATCGTCTATATAGGTCTACGGGTTACTGAGATATGACTAGTTGAAAAATGAGAACGTTTTTTTGGGCCACCCGATATATAACAGAGTTTGCAGTCAATATTAATAAAAAATAGATTTTAGATTTATGGGATTAAATGAGATTTATGAGATTAAATGTAAAAAAAAATAAAAGGGTAAAATTTGGTATTTGTATTTAAGTTTATACTTTGCTTGTGCGTTGCTCGACCAAAGCATGCAGAAAATAAGCAAAATAAATTTCTATTCTTTCTGGGATGACCCTTCTGTGTGGTTTTGTTGAAGGTCATTGTTGCTTGTGCGTTTTTCGACCAAAGCATGCAGAAAATAAGGAAAAGAAACTTTAATTCTTTTTGGAATGACCCTTCAGTGTGGTTTTATTGAAGGCCATAACTCCAGAAAGGATAAGGAAGCCATTGAGAAAAATCGAAGGTCAAGAATTCTATTGAACCCCAATAATAATAATATATAATAATAATAATAATAATAATAATAATTATAATAATAATTATAATAATAATAATAATAATAATAATAATAATAATTATAATAATAATAATAATAATAATAATAATAATAATCAGTAAGTGGGGCTAGACAAATGCGGCCCATTGCGCTTACTCTTGTTTACTGTTATTACCAGCGCCGTCGGGAGTCGAACCCCCAATCTCGGTGTCTTCATTCGCTTATAGAGAAAGGGTGTTACCTACTGAGCCACGGCGTTGGCGAATGACATCTAGCCTTCAGTGGTTTCCAAACCTTTTAGATCGACGTACCGCTTTTTTCTAAGTACCACCATTAAGGAAGGATAGAAGGTGTACGTATCACCTACTCAAAACCGTATATGGAGGGTTTGACTGCGGTATTCAGTCTTGAAGTTTCAGCTTATATTTAAGCTAATAATATTGATAGACATTTATAATGAATCAAAATCTTGATTTTGGCCTTGCATATTATCATTAAATAATGTGAAGTCTGTGTGGACAGCTAATGGGATAGCATGCAAATTGAGAAGTAAAGTTGAGAATTAATTGTTCTACACCTTATACTACTTAAGAAAGCTATCAGGAGATTATTATGAATTAGCGAGCTGCGTATTTATAACGCTTTTGCGTGCTACCTAATCGAGTTCCGCGTACCGTCAGTGATAAGCATACCGCAGGTTGGAAATTACTGAGCTTGAGGACATATTTTTAATTACTTATGTATACTCGTAATAGAAAAATGAGGTTCTTATAAAAAGGAGAAAATTAATTGCTTTAAAGTGAGAAGAAATTATGAACTATTAAAAAAATATGACGTTTTTGAGATTTCTCAAAAATTTTAAAGTTTTTCTTTTGGTATTTTAGGAATTTTATTTAAAATTTTTTTGAGGAAAATAATATGATTGCTTTACTTATGATATCTCTGACGTTTCGCCCGCACACATATTCACACACGTACACAAACATTTCTATATCTTCTTTTAGGCATAATACGTTTTCTTCATCTTTCGGAGTTTAGAGCAGTTTCTGCATTTATTCTACGTCTTTGTATGTTTAATCATTCTTTACTTCCACCTTTCGTCTGTTTTCATCAATGGAGGAGATTGTAGATACAATCGACCAGGATGTACTCGTGGGGGACGTTAGGCAGAAAACAGGGAGCACTGGAACTCCCGTTTCTCCTGTCACTGTCCTTTTTAAATGATCTTTTTCCGTGTCTCATCTACCCTGTGAGCAGTCCAGCATGCTCTCAAACACACACATTTCTCTCTCTCTCTCTCTCTCCTCTCTCTCTCTCTCTCTCTCTCTCTCTTCTTCACTACGCATAAATGAATTTTACACGCTACAAAATCTTTTCAAAATTTATATGAGAAAAAGGCATCGTGAGCTTCGGAGACCTTGATTTTGCCTCTCCCCTTCTTATATATAAGGGGGGGGGGAACATTTTTTCGGGCGCTTGCCCTTGGCCCTCTCTTTCCTACATAAAAAAGTCGCTTTTCTTCTCCCTCGAAATCGAAGTTGTATCGGATTTGTAATATTTATCCTTTTTGCCAGTCCTTGTTTACTTTATGAAGAGAAGAGGCCATTTCTTAGCTGAATTGTTTTATAATTATTATATTTTGCATTATGTACACTATATTATACTTTAGTTATATTTAATAATTCACAGGCCTGCGAATGAGAACTTTGTAAGAATTGTTTTCTTACTAATAACTGATTTTATATAATTCAACTACGCTGATTTCGAATAAGGTGTCCATTTTTTTTCTATCACGTAAGGATTTTCTGCAAACTGGAAGGGAAAAAACAACAACATAAATAAATATTATTTATTTCAATTTACATTAGGTACCTATTTCGCTTTGTTATACTAATTACAAATGCAAACAACTTTAAAACGAAAGAAGACTATTAACGTCAATTACATATTCATCTTTATTTGTCCTGAGTTTTCTTGTGAGAGCTATGCCTTTTAATCTCGAATGTACGCGCTGTTCCTTTTGTTTTATGTAATAATTCTGGAGTATCCCATTTCAACATCCAGCAGTAATCAGTCATCATGCTGATGTCCCACCTTCCGTGATATCTCTTCTCCATTTCTTTGATGTCTTGATGAAACCGTTCTCCTTGTTCTTCGCTGAATGCTCCGAGATTCTCAGGGAAGTAATCAAAGTGTGAATGTAAGAAATGTAATTTTAAACTCATATTACAACCCAACTCTTTGAACTTATTTAGCATGTTGTTCACAATGTTTTGGTAATTTGGGTCCTTCTTGTTCCCCAAAAATTTGCTGATAACATCCTTAAAAGCAATCCACGCTTCTTTTTCAAGATTGTTCATTGTTCTTTCAAAGTGTTCATCCAAAGTCAGTTTTCTAATCTGGGGACCAACGAAAATTCCTTCTTTCAATTTTGCTTCCGAAAGAGTTGGGAATTTACCACACAGATACTTAAAACAATCGCCATCTTCGTCCAAGGCCTTAACAAACTGCTTCATCAGCCCAATTTTATGTGAAGCGGAGGTAAAAGGACTTTCTTCGTGTCAACCAAACTTTCACGATGAATGTTTTTAGAACCAGGTGTCAGGTTGACTCTGCGTGGCCATTCCTTTTTTATCCAGTGCTGAGTTCTTGTTCTGCTATCCCATTCACACAAAAAACATGGAAACTTCGTATAACCTGGTTGTTGACCTAACAACATGCAAATCACTTCTAAGTCTCCACAAAGTAGCCAACCATGCTCTTTGTGTTTAACCTTAGCTAGAAGAAGCTCAAGATTTTCGTACGTTTCCTTCAAGTGAACCGAATGAGCCACAGGAACGGATGCATACAAGTTACTGTTGTGAAGGAGGATGCCTTTTAGACTTCTTTTGGAGGAATCAATGAAAAGTCTCCACTCATTTGGGTCATAGACTGCAGCGCCTAGCTTAAGTATTAGTTCCAAAACATTGTTGCAATATATCAGTGAATTTTCTTGAGAAAAATATTGGGTGAATTCTTTTTCTCGATTTCTGTACCAGTAAAATGACGTCCCGGGAGAAAGCAAGTTCTTTGCACGAAGTCTGGATCCCAAAATCTCTGAAGAATCCTTCAGGAGACACAAATCTCTTACCAAATCATTAAGTTCACTTTGTGTAAACAACTGGGGTTCACCAGATGTTTCGGTTTGAAAACAATCAATATCATCATTTCCATCGCCATCAGACACCGAATCAGATGAAGTTATATCAAGAGTATTTGGTTTAGTAGGTATAGGTATACCAGGTCCATGAGCAACAGGTCTTATGCAGACTGAAAGTTTGGATAAAAAATTTCCTTTTTTTTTAGTATTGTAGCCTTGCATGTCACATGAACAAAAATAGCAGTCATTGCTGTGATTTCTAGGCTCACGCCAGACCATTGGAATCCCAAAAGGTAAAGAATCCTTTTTACCTTTACTCCACAGTCTAAGTTGTTCAACACAAACACTGCAAACTTTATGTGGAGCCCATGATTTGTCTTGATCCCCAAATTTCATTCCGAAGTACGCATAGTATGCTTTCTTGACGAAGTCTGTAATATCTCGCCTTTGTGTTTTCGCAGTAAATTTTCTACAAATATAACAGAAAATGTTTGAGCTATTTACACACCCTCTGATTGCCATAGCGACAAATAAACAAATTTCAAAAGAGAAATATAGTCACCGCGCACCTTTGAATAATAAAAAATTATAACCTCGCACGCACTAGACAGACTGACTCATCTCGTGGCTTGTCAATCACTTATATACTAGCGGTGCGTTTCTCGAATGTTCTAGAAGACGCTGTGATGTCACTTCTGATCTGGAATCATTTATAGGCAGTAGGTTTTAATCAAAATTTAATTGAGTCAATTTTAATGAAAATTACTTACATATGTAATATAAAATATGACATTTTGTGAAAAATCTGTACGTGATGGAGAAAAATTAATATAATTTTCGGAATCAGCGTGCAAAAATTACTATATAAGTGATAAAATATTTCGGACAAGAAAACCATCGCAGGCCTGTGTAATTTATCTTACGAATTGATTGACACTTTATGGACACTATAATGTTCATAAAATTTGCCGTCCGGTAGTAATTTATACACTGTTACTTACGGACTGGATATGAATACTTCTGTTCACTACGATATATTTATATATGAGGTGGTGCATAACCTTTGTCCAGAGGTTTGCAGAAAAATTAGGGATTGATATGTTATATTTGATAGTTTTACATTCTAATATGACCTATTTCATATTTTGGGAAGAAATCTGAACCATGTCAAACGTACTGAATGGCATCGAGGACCAGAGATTTATTGACCGGATACAAGCCAACACATTCAGTGAAGCAATGGAAGCAGAAGCAACAGTTATCAATCGAAAGTGGACTGTTGAAAGGTTGAGGCGAAGTGGACGGTGGGTTACTAGAAACTGGAAAATGGGTTACGATTACTGTTCTACTGAATTTGGGGAAGGACGACCGGAAAACCTGTCACAAGAGAGCAAAGCAATCATTGATGCGAACAGTAGAAAACGGCGACGAAGCAATTCGATCGTCGCTAGAGAGATGTTTGCAGAAGTGAGCATTTGAAGCAAATTTGTCGTCAAACTGTTCAGCGCTATCGTGCACAGACTGGCTTGAAACCCTTTCATCTTTAGCCAAAGCAAATAAAAACAGTTTTGAACATCGAAGATCGAATGTAGTTTTTTGAGTATCTGGAACATTGGGAGGAGAAAGAGTTCTCGCATCTTGCGCCGAATAATGAGTTCTTCGTTAAGACTGTTTGGAGACCGAATTATCAAAATGATTGGGTATGGTCCCCCTGACAACACATGAGGAATTAGTCCCCTAGTCCAAAACATGCTCTATGTGATGTCCTCTCAGCTCCCGATACTAACAGGATATTTTGAATGGAAGAGTCCTGTCCAACAGATTTCTTCTTGTTACAATAAAGCGATATCATGTCCACCAGTATCACCAGATGTAAACCCCTGTGACTTTTATCTGTGAAGTTATTTAAAAGATAGGGTGTTTAAATAGAATCCACACACAATTTTAAAATTGAAAACATCAACTGAACAAAAAATTTCTCTGTTCAGAGTAGAACAAAATTTTGTTGTTCGTATGCAAAGAGTTGATGAGTTGAGAGGACATCACATACTGTAGAACAGTGAGAGAAGGGGAAGGGTGAGGGGTGACATTAAAAAAATTAATTTCTTTAATACCTTTAATCTTCCAAGGGAAAGGAGTCATTAGTTTTTTAATCCGCTAATGGCTTTTTAATTCCCAAAAGAAAGATAGGGAAATGTAAAAATATTTTATATTAAAAATTATTCAAAATTTGCGTATATAAATAAAATAATAATAATAATAATAATAATAATAATAACTAGAAAATATTAATATACATATATACAGAAGGTTCACAAAAGTAAGGAGACTACGATGATTGTCGTCAAGGTCAAATGGCAAAGCTCATCACTGAATGTCAGAAGGTGTATTTCAGCTTTACATAATACAAAGGGAAATCAACACGATTCTAAATATATTGATTCAATAAGTCTATTATTATTTAGTGAATTTTATTATCATATAAAAAACATTGGAAAACCATTTACTTTTGTCATCCCTCTGTATATACAGGGTGTCCCATAAGTCCGGCATCAGAGGAAAAATAATAAAAAAAGGCAAAACAAAAGCTTTTATTTACAGAACGTGCTCATTATGTCCACCATTGTTTTAAATACACAAATTCAGACGTGATACCCAGTCAGCAAGCACACGGTGAATGATGTCAGGAATAATGGTGTTACATGCCCCAATAATGCGCTGCCGCAAATGTTCAACACTCCTAATTTTCTCTGCGTATACCAGCGCTTTCAAGTGGCCCCAGAGATAAAATCTAGTGGCGTGAGATCCGGGCTTCTAGCTGGCCATTCCACAGGCCCTCGACGTCCTATCCAATGACCAGGGAATTGTTGGTACAGGTATTCCCTTACTTGGGTGCTGTAATGTGCAGGAGCGCCGTTTTGCTGGAACCATGTTGGGAAATTTCCTTCTTCGTTCAAGACACTGGGAAGTGCTTCTTCCTTGAGCATACGTAGGTAGGTGCCTCCAGTGACATGTTCATCGAAAAAGAGGGGGCCTATGATGCGGTCCTTCCAAATGCCACACCATACCCAGGGCCGGATTTACTTGCTTGTGGGCCCTAGGCCAAACCTTATCAGTGCCCCCCCCAAAAAAATATTATATTATATATATATATCGTAATATTGTAATGTAAAAAAAAAAAGAATTACAACATAATGTAACACATCAATAATTTTATTCAAATTAGTTTTATATCATGTACAACTTATTCTTACACAAAGGAATAATGGAAAAAAATACAGTCAAATTGAAGCATAATAAATTTTGCAATAAGAATTACAACATAATGTAATACATTACACATTAATAATTTTTAATCAAATTAGTTCCATATCAAGTACATCAAAGTAAATCAAGTTCCATATCATGTACATCTTACACATAGGAATAATGGAAAAATACAATGAAACTGAAGCATAATAAATTTTGCAAGCACAACTATGTGAAGTTCAAAATTACTTTTTCCTGCTTTTTTCTATGGCAAATTTGTCAATGATACTGTTTGTGTCAAGGGATTGTAGGAGGTCCCCAGTGGGCCCCCAGTTACTGGTGGGCCCTAGGCCAATGGCCTATGTTGCCTATTGGAAAATCCGGCCCTGACCATACCATCACCCAAGATGCACCTTGTTCCTTTGAAGAGGTATACCAGTGAGGGTTGTTTTGAGACCAGTCGCGGGTGTTCTGTCGATTTACCTCACCATTTCCATAAAAAACAGCCTCGTCACTGAACAGAATGGTGGACGGGAAATTGGCATCCCGAGCATATTGTTCCGTAGCCTATTCACAAAATTCCATCCGCCTGTCGGGATCATCTTCGCTTAATTTCTGTAGGATCTGAAGTTTATATGGGTGCCATTTGTGAGCCTGAAGAATGCGATGGATGCTACTTTTCGACACTCCTGTCTCGGCGGACAATCGCCGAAGAGACTTATTGGGACTTCTGTTAAAATGAGCCAGGATAGCAGTCGCTGTATCATCGTCAGTAGATCTCCTTGAAGGTCCACTGCGTGGTTTATCTTCTATGGATCCTGTTTCCTTAAACTTTGCAACAAGTCTGCTAACACAACTCTGCGTTATTGGCTCGCGGTCTGGATGCAGTCTGTTAAATTCAGCAGCGGCCTCTCTTTGACTCCGATTTCCTATGAGTAGAATTATCTGGATTCGTTCTTCCTTGCTCACAGACATTATGGCCTGTAGAAAGAGAAAATATGAATTATGGTTTGTAGAAATAGAAAAATATGAATTTCTCCTATGATGCCGGACTTATGGGACACCCTATATCTATATATATATATATATATACACAGTATATATATATATATATATATATATATATATATATATATATATATATATATATATATATATATATATATATATATATAAGGTTCAAATATGAAAATAAAAACCCACTCTGTCTATTAGAGTGGGTTTTTATTTTCATATGAGGTAATAAATAAAGTATGAAGCTTAGAGGTCATCCGACACTCCTTACTGCCGTCAACGTGCCCTAGCCGCCCAGAGAGTGCCCATGTCCCACCTTACTCTCCCATAACTCCCCATATCTCACCCAGAACCACAATAATCCACAATTCACAATCCCCCAAACCCTGAATAGACTATGCGTTTTTGCTGATGATTTATAATAACTTATAATGAGAGAGAAAAAAGCTGAAAATTACTAAAAATATATCATTTACAAAGTAAAGTTTAAAATAGAACTTGAGTTTAAAATAAAATATTTTACAAAGTAAAAAACTTAGAGCTTAAAAATAAAATTGTATATAACAGAAAAAAATGACATGACATAACTAGAAAGACAGATTGAGAGAGAATTAAAGTCAATAAAGCCAAATGAAGCCGTTTGGCTCTGTTGAAATGGCTCAGAAAGCTGGTTTGATTGCCCTAAAATCTGAAAAAGCCGATTCAAGCATCAATTCGGATGGGTAAACAGACCAGTGGGAAATACATCATCATCATCATTACAAACTTAAACAGGTAATTACCAGCTAAGATGATTAATAAAAACCTCTGTGTCTGTGTGTGTGTGCACGCTCTAAATTTTATACTCACCTACCTACCTACCTACCTACCTACATACTAGGGGTTAAAACCGGTATTGAAATACCGGTATTAATACCGGTATTGAAGAAGTACAAATAATACAGATACCGATATTATAGGTTTTCGGTATTGACAAAAATTGCTATTGTAAAATTTAGGCAATTTAGTCCTCCGATAAGACTGAAGTGGAAGCAGATTCATTACTGAGTGAATACATGCAAGAAATGGACAAACTAGGAAAAGTGCCATCTAAAAAAAATTCCATTGATTTTGATGTTACTAATGAATTTAAAAGCTTGGAAGTTACTTTACAGAGAAGTGAGAATTTAGAGAAGCTGTGCAAGGCACTGCTTTCAATTAAACCTACAAGTGCAGAATCAGAAAGAGCCTTTTCTGCTGCAGGCCTATTTCTGACGAAACTGAGATGAAGTCTATCTGAACAATCCCTAGATGCTCTTTGTTTCCTCAAAGCATACTTTCAAAATCAAACTAAGAAATAAATATTTAGATACTAATAATTTCTATCTACCCCAGTAGTTGTATAATAATATGCTAAAAAAAAATTCAAATAATATTTTTATTACAACTTAGTAATTTACTGTATAAACTTTTTCGAATAGAATGCCATCTATTTGGAGTTGGGTCATTAATTTATAGTAAATATGGTGAGTACTGCAAGTCCCTCAGACTTGTGGGAGGGTTGGTAGGGTGGCACCATAATAAATCAAAATAAATTATTTTTTTCATAATACCGGTATCAATACCGGGATTAGCATAATTGCCTCCAAATACCGGTATCAATACCGGGATTAGCATAATTGCCTCCAAATACCGGTATTGAAAATTTATGCAAGCACTACTACACAAAGCTGGGCACTTGCGTTTTTTTTTGCGGTACTGCGGTACTGCGGTACTACCGCACTACCAAACCGGTACCGCATAACGCAGTACCGCAAAGGATCGCTGAAAGTACAGCAGTACCGCTACCGCATTTTTTGCGGTACTGCGTTATGCGGTACCGGTTTGGTAGTGCGGTAGTACCGCAGTACCGCAGTACCGCAAAAAAAACCGCAAGTGCCCAGCTTTGCAGTACTACATACCTATATATTTATATAAGCATTCCACAAACTCGAATGAAAATAAAGTTAAAAAAATTTTACATTAAAATAAATTATTTAGAAATAGAAAGACAAACAATTATTAAGCGTATTAAAACATTTATTATAAAATTTTTAAATAATTTGCAGAACCATTTTAGAAAGATATTCATATTTAAACTGAAATTATTTAAATTAAGCGTATAAAACTTTATAATTAGAAAAATTATATTACAAATGAGCTTTGGAGAAAACACGCAGTAAAATAAATAAATTTATTAAACGTATAACGAACTTCATAATTAAAATTATACGCTATAGCACGTCCTAGCCACCGCCGCAACCATAAATCGCAACGCCGTGTTTGTTTATTTGTTTGTTTTAGAAACAACAAATATGCAACCCCAAATAATAATAATAATAATAATTATCTGATAACTGATATCTGATATCTGATATCTGATAACGAATTCCAGTGCCAGTGACGCTTCTCAGTTCTGTGCTCCGTCTTACTATCAAATTAACAGGGTTTAAAGTTAGTGAACCAGTATGTTACCTATACAATAAAATTTGTAAATGTGCCAAGATTACCCAGTTACAATCTTATTAGATGGTCCACAATATTTAATTAATAATAATACATATAATATATCCTCAAAATTTTCTAACGACATCCGGCACTACCTTCTTGGACCTATGAGGAGGGAGGTAAACAGTGACCTTGAAATAGCGGGCATACGAACGAATGAACGAACTAAACGAATGAACGAGTGAATTTTAACTACATAAACGGTTTAAAATATTTTCAAAAGGCCAGGGAAAGGCTCTGAAATCTTAAATGAAAGACCAAGTAAATAAATAGGTTTTATTACTTTAGATATATTTACAAACTTACACGCTTACATGTTTTAAAGGGACAAGGAGTGGGCACTCCTTTTAGCATCCCCATCTCGTTCCCCCCTCTCCCGCCCTACCCCCATCATATACACTGCGAATTTTCCTTTTAATAGTAAGTTTTGACGGTGATCGCGGGAAATGTATGTTTCATTATGGTATAATCGTACAGTGACTCCGCGTGTATACTTTTTGTGTCATAGAAATAGTTACATAATTAATGTGAAAAGATGCCTGAACATCGAACCGTTGGTATCCAGAGCATGATTTAAAGGGACGAAAAAGTGGGACCCCTTTCGGCGTTCCCCCCATCGCCACCCCCAACCAGCCCCCACCAGCTACGCTCCCCCGCAAGCCGTTACATATACAATGGGGTCGTCTGCTGTAAATCTTGTAGAAAATCCTTTGTTATGTTTCATATTCGACAAAGTAGATCATATTAGGTCAGACCTTCTTGTATCTGTCTGTCATGATTTTTATGATTCAGAAGAAATAGAACATGCGAGGGTACAATTAAACACCCTGTTCGGTGCTTCCCTCCCAACTCGTAGAGGTAATTCTAAAAACGAGAATACCCTGAAAGACATTATAAATAAAGTGTCGACCCTCCGGGATAATGAGAATAATATTAACTTTTACGTTACTAACTTCCATAGAATACCAGTAATCTCTATGGGTGACGTAAACGTCTTGGTGCTCCTCAAACAGTATAATGTGTTGCTTTCTTATTAAGGAAAAATTTGTGAAAACATATAAGATTTTTAACAAGCGATAACGTAAGGTTGTTAGGCATTGAATTACAAGTGAACAATGATTGCATATTAATTGTAAACTGCTATTTACCATACAACAACGGCAGTAATCTAGATCAGAGGTTCCCAAATTGTGTTCCGCGGAACACTTCTCATGGTATACAAGTGTTCCGCGGAACACCAATTTGGGAACCCCTGATCTAGATGAATACATTGATTTGCTGTACAAAATTAAGTCATTATCAGATAACCCCAAATATTCTCACTGTATAATAATGGGGGACTTTAACGCACATGTGAACTCGGAATTCTTTGGAGAATTGGGTAACATGTGCGAGTCGGCCAATTTAAGTATAAGTGATGTAGATGTATTAGGGGTAGCCAGTGGTAATTTTACATACGTTAGCGATATGAGTGGTACCACCAGGTGGATTGATCATTGTCTCACTAGTAATAATCTAAAGGATCGAATTGTTAGAGTTCATATTTTGCATGATTTCCTTCTTTCTGATCATAGACCATTAGAAATATTAATTAACGTTACCAATTTACGCGCAACACTACTTAACAAGAACTCAATAGGTAAGAATAATCGCGTCGATTGGTCCAATGTTAATATGCAGCAGAGAATAGAATACAAAGACAGAACATGTCACCTCTTTAATAATTTAGAAATTTTGCACCTTGCCTGTAATAATCCTTGCTCAAATGATTCTCACTGTAAACTCATAGATAGGTATTATAGTAAGATAATATCCCTGTTAAGAGAAGCAGGAAGCCCCTTGATTAAATCTTACAACTATCATACTAAGGTTATTCCTGGATGGAATGATTTTATTGCCCCCCTGAAGAGGGAATCGAAAGACGCCTATGATTTGTGGTGCTTTCATGGTAGACCCAGATTAGGACCAGTATACATAAATATGTGTAGAAGTCGGGGTCAGTATAAGGCGGCCATAAGGCGATGTAAACAGGAAGAAGAGTCTATTCGAGCATCAAAAGCCTGTGAAGCTCGCATAAATAACGATAATAACAAATTTTGGAAATTTGTTAAGAATCAAACGGGTGTCAAAAATGTCCTCCCTCCGACAATCGATGGGGTGTCGGGGGAGGATGAAATTGCAAAGCTGTGGAAAAACCACTACTCTAACATTCTTAATAGTGTGAGTAGGGATAATCTTAAGATAGATTGCAGCGAAACGATTGTGGGAGGGACAATGAAAAATATTTTTATATCATTTTTTGAAGTAAAGCGGTTAATTAAAGAGTTAAAGACTGGTTCTGCGTCAGGGGTAGATGACTTATCGAATGAGCACTTAAAATATGCAAATGACGTAGTATGTCTGCATATATCATTGCTCCTATCAGCCATGATTGCTCATAGCTATATCCCTGCAGAGTTCATGAGGGTATATATCTTGCTAGGGCGGGTCATACTATGCATTCTTTTTAAATCAATGGAGAGGGGTGTTCAAATGACATATTTTGGTGTATAGAACACAATTCTGAAGAAAATATTTAATTCTGATAACCCAAACCTACATCATTTTGCAGTTGTTATTATTAAATTGTTGATTATTTTACTATTGTAGTTACCCCAGAATATGTCTTCTCACGTTTTCTATCATGGCTGCTCACGTTATCTCTCATAGAGCATTGTTCTAACTAATTCATATAAACACATATAATGTAATTCATATAATTATAATAATATTTAAATACTCAAATAAAAAGGTGTGCCATTCCACTTAATTGTAATTATCATACAGTTTGGTATATGAAATATTTTGACGGTTTTCTGGCGCGCATAAGGCCATTTTCTGAGCCACCTTTCTCAGAGGCTAGAATGTAACGTTTCAGAACATTCTAAAACGTTTTGTGAAATATTTGAAGTGACTCATGATTTATGAAGCTTGTGAGTTTGTTCCTGAAGTTGAGCTCTTCCCTCAAACTGACCCTGAGCCAGCAGCTTCGGCAAAGGTACAGAAAAACTATGATGAGATTCAAAACATTGCCCTTGCTAGTGTAAGGTATGGCATAGGGCTGAGGCCAACTGCAGCGATAGCAACAGCAGCTCTGATTGACGCAGGAATCATCACAGAAGACAATACAAGTAAAGTGATTGATAAGAGCAAGGTCAAGAGAGCACAGGAGAAGTTGATGAGAGAGCTGGGGGAACAGTTCGAGAAGAAGTGCAGGGAGGAGGGGGGGATCTCTTGCATCCTCTTTGATGGGCGGATTGACCTGACCAATGTGATGATGGAAGCTGAGGGCAGTGACCAATCTTTTCCCGCAAAGATCAAGGAAGAACACTATAGTGTTGTTAGTGAGCCTGGCAGCTACTATCTGTTCCATTTTACCCCAGAGAAAGCAACTAAAGAGGAGTCACATGCGGAGAAGATTGCTAAGGTCCTGTTTGCCTGGCTGAAAGAGAGGGGTTATGATAAGACCTTGTTGGCCATTGGAGGAGACTCAACAAATGTCAACACTGGTGTGAAAGCTGGAGTAATGCGGAAGCTGGAGCTGCACCTGGGGAGAAAGCTGGTCTGGTTGGTGTGCAACCTGCACACTGTTGAACTTCCCCTGCGCCATCTCATTGTTGACCTTGATGGCCCTACTCTGTCAGACAAAAAATTATCCGGGCCAATAGGAAAGCTCCTTGATTCTGCTACAGACTTTGATATCAATCCAAACTTCACCCGAATCTCTGTTGGCCCTCCACTGATCAAGCTTCCTGACAAGGTCATTCAAGATCTCTCAACTGATCAATACTATGGCTATAAAATTGTCTGTGCAGTCAGGGATGGAGTACTTCCTGCAGGGCTGGCTCTGTTAGAGATAGGACCAGTAAACCACAGCCGCTGGCTCACCACAGCGAACAGACTTCTCAGGCTCTGGGTGTCAAAGCACGGACTTAAAGGAAAGAACCTGAAGATTCTGCAATTCATTGTGGAATTCATCATTGGAGTGTATTACCCATGTTGGTTCAACGTGAAGGTCAAGCACTCCTGGATCGAAGGGCCTAGGCACATCCTCTTTCAGCTGGACTGCCTCAAGTCCCAGAGAAAGGAGGTGCTGGATATTGTGATGCCAACTGTGAGAAGATCTGCTTGGTATGCCCACAGTGAAGTCATCCTCCAAACACTACTCTGCTCTGAGGATCAGAAGGAGAGGATTGAAGGGGTGGAGAGAATCCTGGCCATCAGGGGAGAGGGGGACTCGGACACTCAGCTGGGGACTCCTCTGTTAGGAGCAGAAGGACACCTGACATCAATTGTGATGCTTCCAGCATCGGTGACTTGATCAGCTGGTCAGAAGGTGTGTCAGAGCCACCTCTCACCTGCTCTCTAAGCACCTCAGAGGTGAAAAACTTCATCAACACCCCCATGGAGGTGCGCAACTGGCCTTGCCACACACAAAGCATTGAGAGGGTTGTTAAAATGGTGACTGAGGCTTCTGCTAAGTACTTCTCACAGGAAAAGAGGGATGGAGGGATCAGGGCTCAGGAGACCAGCAGGAAGCTGATGTCGAAGTCTGAGTCAAAGCAGGATTTGTGCAACCTGGAAAAGTTCAAGATGTCAGGAGAATGATCTTTGTAATTATATCCAGTGATATACATGCAGTTCACCTATTAATAAATATATGTAAAGTTGATTTGGCCTTGTCAATATAAATGATTTACCTTATATCTTTTAACCTCTTTTGGACGACTGGGTCAAATTTGTACCGTTTCCAATACACGCATTCATAACTTAACCCTACAAAAACCTTCGTCGTTAAGAGGTATATTATAAAGGGGTTCAAAAGGGTAAAATTGGCAATTTAGAAATACAAAATGATGTAGGTTAGAGTTATCCTATCCAAAACATAAGCTCATATTTGAATTCCCCATGTAAAAACACATAATTTAGACACCCCTGATGGTAGGATTTCCTTCAGATTCATGTTGTCACCTGAGTACGACCCGCCCTAAATTATCTTGCCCCTGGTCAAAAATAAGTACGGAGACATTCTGTCCAGCAATAATTACAGGCCTATTGCTGTCGCTTCCTGCTTCTCAAAACTATTAGAAAAACTCTTGTTACTCCGATTAAATGATTTCCTATGGACATCTCCTAATCAGTTTGGCTTTAAAAGGTCCCACTCAACTGACCTGTGTATCTATGTACTTAAAGAAACAATATCTAAATACATTGACAGTAATTCAACCATTTATAGCTGTTTTCTTGATATAAGTAAGGCATATGATAGGGTGAACCACAATATTTTATTTGCAAAACTAGAAGACAGGAAGGTTCCCATGTACATATTAAATTTATTGAAATTTTGGTATTCCCACCAATCTTTCACTGTTAGGTGGGGCAATGTACTATCCGAGTGTTTTGGCTCCTCTTGCGGGGTGAGACAAGGCTCCTTGCTCTCCCCTATGCTGTTTAATGTGTATATTGACGGATTAATTGCTTCACTTAATGAGGCAACAGTAGGATGTTGTATAGATAACACAAGGATAAATAACTTATTTTATGCCGATGATATGGTGTTATAAGTCCCTCTGTTAAAGGTCTGGATCGGCTACTAAATGTCTGCGAAGTGTATTCGCAGAAACATGATATTCTTTTTAATGTTACAAAAACTAAGGTTATGCAATTTCATCCTAAAAGCTGTAATCAGCCAGCTAATATAAGGTTTAAAATGAATGGTGAAGTAATTGAGGAAGTACAAGAGTTTAAGTATTTGGGTCAAACTATTACCAGCTCCTTGAGTGATGACTCGGATATAAGAAAACAATCTCGAAGCCTGTGTGCTAAAGCGAATATGACCATAAGGAACTTTCGTTTCTGGTACAAGTGAAGCTAAAGACACACTCTTTCGTACTTTCTGCAGTAATATATACGGTCAGCAACTCTGGTGAATTATAAAAAAGGTTCTGGCAGAACCCTAAATTTGCTGTACAACAGGTCTTTTAGACTCTTACATAAATTACCCCCGAGATGCTCAGCTTCGCAAATGTTTGCTACCCGCAATGTCCCGAGCTTCCCGGAGGTAACAAGACGTGCTCAACACAGTCTAATGCAAAGAATTAAAAAATCAACCAACCCGATCATCCAAGCTATCCATGAGTCCTGCCACTTATCCTCTAAGCTATGGACTTCTTGGTACGAAAACGTCTGTCTGTAGCTCCACTTAACTTAGACATTACAGTATTATTACTAATCAATTGTATATATTTCTATCCTTAGTATATGAACTGTCATTGTATTAATAATATTTGTCATATGGACTATAGTCTGCTAATAAACCTTTTCATTTTCATTTTCATTTTCATTTTCATATAATAATATTATAAAATTTTAAACACACTTTTTTATTTACTCGCAAATTCAAAATCGCAACGCCGTGTTTGTTTATTTGTTTGTTTTAAAAACAGTAAAAATGCAACCCCAATTAATAATAATAATAATAATTATAATAATAATAATAATACAAAATCTCAAACACACTCTTTTATTTACTCGCAAATTCAAAATAAAGCATTATTTAGCAAAAATATTCCTCCTGTTTACGCAGCTTTTCTCTTCCAGAACCCTTTAAGTTTCAAAATGAAATCACTCTTTCAGTCTTTCAGTTAATAAAATTAAGTCACTTTACCACTTTGCAAAGTTCAAATAAATTCACAAATGTAAAAAATAGATAATCAATAAAGCGCAAATACTTTAAGAACCCTAATTAATAATAATAATAATTATAATAATAATTATAATAATAATAATTATAAAATGAACTCCAGATATACTGTAAAATCAAGGACATTCTCATTCACTGTTACGTTAAAAATAAAGCAATGTTCATGCACCTCTCCTCTCGCGAGTAAAAACCTTTTAAGTTTAAAATAAAGTCACTCTTTCGCTCTTTCAGTTAATAAATTAAGGCGTGTCAGCACTCGCAAATTCAAATAAATGCAAATGTAAAAAAAATAAAATTTCAATACAGTGCAAATAATTTAAGAAATAATAATAATAATAATAATAATAATAATAATAATAATAATAATAAAAACTTTCATGCTCTCACAACTGTATATAAGTTGAAATTTAAATAAATTCGCAAAGCACATGCTTTATTCACAAATATATGCAAGTTTTAACAAAATTACTTTAAAACTTATATCACTCAAAATAAATTCGCAATTATGTATAGCTATATTAGGTAAAAATAAGTTTAACGGGCCAACAGCAGCATCATCATCATCTCTCATCATCATCATCTCTCGGGCTAACCTTAGAGTGGATATTAGTGGGTCTTTGTTAGCCTTGGCTTCTGTAGATCTGTAGATCCACCTAGCAAAGTATGGAACAGACCTAGTTTAAAAAGTAAAAAAGGAGGTATCTGACAACTTCACCCTGGTATGAAAAATTCATAGTTGGCAAATCTCCTGCCATCTATTGATAAAGTCAGACATATAATACATGGTGCTGTTCTTTTTCCTAGGGTCTCATAACAACGCCACCACCATCTTTGACCTGGCTGGCTTCTCAGGGCAAAGACTAAAATGGCAAGATAAATAACACCTGACTCTACCTTAATAATGTTATTATGACAAATTATATATGATTGCATGGCAAAACTTATATGTTTTAGAGTTGGTTTAAAAAGTCCTTCCGTGAAACTCCAAGTTTCTTTCTTTATATTTTGACTCATTGAATTTTGTACTTTTTATTAATACTGGTCTCAGCTTGTTCTTAAACGCACTTTACGCTAGAAATATTTTGAAGATCACCGTTAAATCTTAACATAATTTCAAATGTATGAAGATCAGTGGAAAGATTGGAGGCATTGGAAAGATTCAACGAAAATCAGTGCGGATTCCGATCAGGTAGATCATGCCTATCACAACTAATAGAACACTACAACAATATCCTAGATGCACTGGAACGCAATGACACCTACGATGTCATTACACAGATTTTGCTAAAGCTTTTGACAAATGTGATCACGGTATAATAGCACATAAAATGAAATATATGGGAATAACAGGCAAAGTGGGAAAATGGATCTACAGCTTCCTCAGAGAACGTCTACAGGTCGTCAAAATTCAAGGTAGGCCTATATCATCATCAGAATCGGAAGTACGCAGCTCAGTACCACAAGGGACAGTACTGGCCCCACTCCTGTTCATTATCATGCTAACAGACATAGACAGCGGAGTAAACAGCAACAGTATAGTAACATCCTTTGCAGACGATACAAAGATCAGCAGAAAAATCAGCGATGTAAATGAAGTGGAGGCTTTGCAGAGAGACACGAAAAAAATATACAAATGGTCAGAGGACAAAAACATGACATTTAACACCGAGAAATTTCAGCTCTTGAGATATGGTAGAAAAGAGGAACTTAGATTGCATATTATGCTCCAGATAGACAGGAAATTCAGAGAAGCACGAAAGCAATCGATCTAGGGTTAATAATGACCGATGATATGAAATTCGAAACACAAAATCAGATAGCGATAAATAAAGCAAAAAGAGTCGCGGGACAGGTACAAAGAACATTCAAAAGAAGGGACAGGACAGTAATGATTCCCCTGCTAAAAGCACGGATTATACCAAAACTTGAATACTGCTCAGTTTTGACGCCCCCATATAAAAGGAAGAAACTAATAAACTAGAAGAAACGCAGAGACATTTCACAGCAAAGAATGATGGCTGCAAAGAACTCAACTACTGGAAAGACTACGTAAACTAAATCTGTACTCCCTGGAAAGAAGAAGAGAGAGGTACACCATAATCTACATATGGAAAATGATCGAAAAACTGGTACGAAACCTCAAACTAAACCCAATTACCATTCAAACAACGCTGGAAAATAGGAAAGGCAGAATGTGTAGTGTTCCCAAATTAAAGGGCCGACAAGGGACCTCCTCAACACTGAAGGAAAATAGCTTGGTTGTCAGGGGGCCCAAGACTTTTTAACCAGCTTCCAAAGGACCTCAGAAACGTTACAGGGGTCAAAGTTGAAGTCTTCAAGGGAAGACTAGATGCCTGGCCGAGAACGGTACCAGATGAGCCGGGTGTACCTGGATATGTACGGTGTAGAGCGCAAGAAAGCAACTCGTTCCTCCACTGAGCCAAACCCAGAGGCGGGGCCACCAGCTTGACCTTCGTGTGAAGAGAGATCAACGCACGGAACAGCAACGAGGTTAACGAGGTATATATATATATATATATATATATATATGTGTGTAAAGAACGACGCTTGTGTAGAAGAACGTTCCGCACAAGATGAGGAGGGAGAACGAACAAATGAAAAATGAGGTAACCACCCGGGAATCGAACCCGGGATCTTCCGATTGCCGGTCAGATATGCTATCCACTACACCATGGGCCTCGATTAATTAGAAGTCGTAATTCTCCTCGTATGTAGGAGAATTACGACTTCTGATTGAGTTTTGAAGCGACGACTCACCTGAGCTGATTCGAATAACTCATGGCCCACCTCCCATGTTGCTAAGCTGGTATCATGCTGTGACCACCCTCCATCGCCTACCCAGGAAATTCGCCATGGCCCACCGGTTGGGAACCAGTGGTTTATGTGAAACAAGTAGAAATCCTCCATCGATAGAGCCAATTCCGTTTAAGAATATATGTACTGTACACACAGTGGCGGATTATCACTGAGGCTATTGAAGCTGAAGCCTCAGGCTCCCATGCTTGAGGGGCCCCCCAATCAACTGAGTTTCGATGATATAGTTCGAGATTTCGCAAACTTCTTTGATTAAATATGACAGAGTACACAAACTGACAAATTCCCTGCTTTATTTTATGTTTTATAGGCCCTAAAGTAAAGTTTGTTTAATACTGTTTGGTTTTGACAAACGGCAAAATACAGTGTTAAGGTTCTTTCAAATTTGTTTCTCAATTAGCCTGAGCACCGTACATATAATTCGTGTAAATGTACTATGTATTGTTAGGGTGTGTCAATTTTAGTAAAGTCAACAATTCAAAAACTACTAATGCTCAAATGATGTCATATTATCTAGCAAACTTAGAAATATCTTTAGTGTTGTTTAAAAAAGCCATTTACCTACTTATATTTGACCATAAAGGTTTGAAATATAGGAGGTGACAGTACTAATGTGAATACTGGCTGGGAGGGAGGAGTAATGCGTTATGTGGAGGCCAAGCTTAGCAGGAAGTTGGTGTGGATTGTCTGTGACTTGCACACTGGGGAGCTGAGTCTCAGACACCTGGTGACTGCACTGGATGGCAAGACATTGAGCAACAAGTGGTCTGGACCCCTAGTGAAGATGTTAGACACTGCCACTGAGCTGGAGATCGACCCAAACTTCACGAGGATCACTGTTGGTCCTCCTCTACCCCATCTCAGTCAGGAGGTAGTCAAGGACCGCAGCACAGACCAATCATATGGCTACAGAATCATCACTGCCATCAGATCGGGAGAGGTACCTCAGAGTCTAGCTCTCCTGGAGATTGGGCTACTCTGTCACAGTAGGTGGGTCACCACGGCTCTAAGGTTCTGCAGATTGTGGATTTCAAAACATGGGCTGAAGGGTAGGAACCTGAAGAATCTGAGGATAATTGTGGAATTCACAGTAGGAGTCTACATGCTAAACTGGTTCAACATCAAGTTAAATAACAGCTGGGTGGAGGGTCCCAGGCATGTACTGTACCAGCTGGAGCTGCTCAGAAGTCAGAAGAAGGAGGTGATAGGAATAGTGATGCCTACAGTGAAGAGATCAGCCTGGTATGCACACTCTGAGGCTGTGCTCCAGGCCATGCTGTACAGTGAGGTGGAGGAGGATAGGAGGGAGGCAGTGAAGAGGATACTGGAAATCAGAGGTGAAGGAGATGAGGACACACAGGTAGGAGACTGCAGTGTCAGACCCAGGATAACTCCTGACATCAACCCAGATGCCACCAAACTCTCGGAGTTTATTGACTGGAACTCTGGCGTGACTGAGCCTCCTCTGACCTGCTCCCTCACCACTGCTACAATCAAGGAGTTTCTGGATAGACCAATGGAAGTTCCTGCATGGCCCTCACACCCACAGTCAGTAGAGAGGTGTGTAAGGATGACAACTGAAGCAGCACAACATGTTTACTCACAAGAGAGGAGGGAGGCGTACATTAGTGGCCAGGTGGCCAGTAGGGAGCTCATGTCCAGGAGCAAGAGCAAGGCAGACATGGCATCCTTGGCAAAGTTCAAGAAACCTATCTATATTTCTAAGTTTTAATATTGAAATACAATCAAAATGTCTTTAATTGTTGTAATGTATGTAAAATGTAGTTATATTCAATAAAAAAAATACTTGCAAAAATTGCTGATTTTTCGTAAACTTCAACTTCAAATATAAGTAGCTAGGAGTGATCAACTCTGGATTTTAAAGCCATATTTCGATTTAGCACATAAAAATGCATCATTTGGTCACTAGTAGTCTTTGAAAATCTAAAGATTTCACTTTGCTCCCTAAAATTGACACACCTTAATGTATTGTACATGTACATGTATTGTTAGTAAAAAGCTATAGAAAGGGCCCCATCTTCTTCATTGCCCGGGGCCCCGAAGTGTCTTAATCCGCCTCTGTGTACACAGTACACACACACACACACACACACACACACACACACACATATATTATATTATATATACACACCACACACACACACACACGTGTGTGTGTGTGTGTGTGTGTAAGGAATCATTGTGAAAGAGAGAGAATGCATTGTTTCGTTCCAAATCGCTGAAGGGAAATCTCTGCGGAGTAAACGATCAAGAATTTCGCTTAGGTGACCAACGATGGCCGGCGGGAAGTATTATTGGGTTAAGAACTGTAATTTTTTCATCTTAATTTCTCATATTATTATTATTTGTGGTCTCATTTTGGCTATTTCACAAATAAACAAACTCGGCGTTGAGTATTTTGGTTATGGCAGCGGTTTAGACATGGCATGCCACATTCCCCGCAGTAAGGTGGTGAAACTACGGGTAGCTCTCGTTGGTATCTGTGTTCACCTGGTCGGACTTGATTCGTTATTTTCAAAGGTAATTTCAATGTAAATTTTATATTTAATAAAACTTTTCACACCTTTAATAAAGTTATTTATTTATTACAGTGTGTATCCAAGATTTATTTTAATGTAAACTTTTAATTAAAAACTTTTATATTTCATTTAAATAGTTTTAAACACGAATATATTTCTAAGATAGTTTTGCAAATTATTTTAAACTTTTATAATAATATATATATATATATATAATATATATATATATATATATATATATATATATATATATATATATCTTGGCACTTTTATTTCTGAATAATTTATTTTACTGTAAAGTTTTCATAAATTCATTTACATTTCGTGTTTGTGGTATGAAGGAGACAAAACTTGAACCTCACTTTTCCTCTCTTGTCGTTCTTGATTTAAAGAGTGGGACGGGGCTCTCGTATATATATAAACAGTGGTGGCCGAAGGTCATGGTCGGGTCATTTAGAAATGTATAGGAATTAGAAATGAAGAATGGGTTCCAAAGAATATTTACGAAGGAATTCACACAAATTTGCCAAATAAAAGCAGCTAGGCCTAGGTTAATTACCTTCGGCCTAGCTTAGACTATGTGATATGTAAACAAACTTCATAATGACGTAGGGTATCAATCCTTGAACATGGCGGATAGAAGTTCTTTTACGAGGGCCACTTAATATATTTTGCTCCACCTTTTTTTTTTCCCCAAGTTTCCTTGTAAGTTCCAGAAATTTTGTACACAAGTAGTTACATACCTTTTTTACAAGTTTTTATTTTTCCACAGAGTCTCCATCCTTTTCTACGGCTTTCCTCCACCACGAAACAAGGGCCTTTATTCCTTGCTGGTAAAAGTCCGCTGGGTTCCGCTGGAGCCACCTCTTAACCTCCTCAACAACCTCATCGTCACTCTGAAACTTTCTTCCACGAATAGCATCCTTCATTGGCCCAAACAAATGGAAGTCTGAAGGTGCCAGATCCAGGCTGTATGGAGGGTGGGGTAACACAGTCAAGCGCATTTTTGTGATAGCCTCTCTTGTTTGCAAACTGTTGTGTGGTCTTGTCTTGCGTTATCGTGCAAAAGAAGGACGTCTTCCAGTTTTCTCTCCGGTCGATCTCGCTTATACGTCTCTGGAGTCTCTGTAGGGTAGCAATATATGCCTCTGAGTTGATTGTTTGTCTTTCTTCATAATGTCCACCAGAATCACCCCTTTCATGTCCCAGAAGATGGTGGCCATAACCTTTCCTGCAGAGGGAGCCATTTTGAACTTTTTCTTGCGTGGGGAGTTTGCGTGATGCCACTCCATGGATTGGCATTTTGTTTCAGGTTCAAAGTGGTGTACCCAAGTCTCATCCCCAGTCACAATTCGTGAAAGGAAGTCATCCCCTTCTGTCTTGTATCGAACGAACGACTCAGAAGCAATTTCTTTTCTTTGGGCTTTGTGCTCTTCAGTCAGTTCGCGAGGAACAAACCATGAACACACTTTTGAGAATCCCAGTTGCTGAATTATCGTATTCACACTTCCTTCACTAATTCCTAGCTCCAGTGATAGCTCCTTGTATGTGACGCGCCGATTTGATCGAATGATGCTGTTAGCGTTGCACAGTGTGAGATGTCAAAGCCGATGCCGAGCGACCGCTGCGTGGCTTATCATCGAGGCTGGCTCTCCCTTTCTCCGATGATCAAACACGTTTAGACCAGCGTCCAACTCTGCTTCGATCAACAACAGCATCTTCGTAAACGTTTTGTAGACGTTTGTGAATATTTCCAACTGTTTCCTTCTCTGCGGTTAAGAACTCGATAACAGCTTTCTGTTTACGTCGCACATCACTGTCAGACGCCATTTTCGAAACTGCGTTAACCATCGGTTTTATACAAGGGCGTTTGAAAGTGGTTTTATACAAGGAGGAGAGGTTCAAACTGGAAAAATCTGGTTATGTGAAGCGCAGAAAGTTCAAACTTACGGTCCAAAAGACATTTCAGCCCCATGGCCTATTATTTAGCTAAGAAAAAGGGTGGGGCAAAATATATTGGGTGCCCATAGTACAATAGAGAAGCGTGTTGTTGTGAGTGTTTGGGTTCACGAAGAAGAACGTACTGGTAAAACTTATAATGATATAAGAGAAGACTTTCCAATGCGTTTTAATAAAGCAGCTCCGCCTGAGGCAAATTTACATAAACTGGAAAATAAAACATTCACAATAGGATCTGTTTTAGATGCCAAACGACGTGGGAGACCGCAGAAATATGCAGACGTTAGTGCTCGTTTCGAGGAGTCAGTTCTTCAATCACCCAAGGAATCAACTAAGAAACGATCTGCTGAATTCAATATTCCAAGAACCTCCATGCGACATTTGATGAAGAAAGAAGGTTACCATAAGTATAGGCCCATTTTTACTAATGAATTATCTAATCATGATATGAACGTACGGCGGCGGTCATGTCAGATTTTATTGCATGAATTTCCAACCTAAGCTTCTCGTCGAAACATTATATCCATCGACGAATGTGTCGCATATCTTAGCACGAGATCTCTGAATGTTTATTTCTGGGCGAAAGAAAATCCTCATTTCTTTGAAGAAATGGCATAACACTCTCCCCATGTTATGATGTGGGGCTTGTGTAAACTGTGAACTAATTGTTGTGTTATATTTTTTCGATATGACTGTGACTGGTCAAAGTTATCTGGAGATGTTTTCTCATTGGTTAATTCTTGAACTTGAGAAAGTAGACCTTGTAAACAGTGTTATTTTACAACAAAACGGTACACCAGCCCATTATACTATTAACGTGCGTAATTTCCTCAACAACCAATTCCCAGTGTGGCTTAGGAGAGGATGATCTCTCAACTAACCTCCCAGAAGTCCCGATCTCACAATTTGTGATAACTGGTTGTGGTCCTTTGTGAGAAACAAACTTAGCCACATGCCCATGTACTCTGTTGAGGAATTAAAAATTGAAATTCTTCACATATTCTCAGCCATTACAACTGGAATGCTTCTAAAAGCTTCAGGGCGCACTTAGCGTCGAATGCTATTATTGATCACGACGGTATCCATACAGACCAATATCCCTGGGGATAGGGAATTTGAAAGAATACTTCTCACGTGGTCCCAGCGTGTCGTAAAAGGCAACTAAAAATAAGGGACGGGTGCGGGGGAAACCCCTCCCACCTGTATATAGCTTTCCACAAACAAGAATGGGACGTAAAGTCTATTAAGGAAAGCTCACACACTAGCAGGACGTCACCCAGGATAAAAACGTCCCCTCAACCCGCTTACGCACTAGGGTGGGTGAGGAGAGCAATGGTGCAACTTTTCTCAGTCCCAGAGGAGAAGAAACTTTACCAAAGGGATCAACGCGGGGGACCCCACCAGGTCAGAGTATTGACCCTGGACCCCAGCAGTTACAACGGACAATGGACCCAACAAGAAACCTACGTTGGTATGACATAATAAACTGGACCATTGGAGAAAAGAAAAGAACGTAATCCTAGCGGCAAATCAACGCTAGGCCAAGTTCAGACATAGTTGAAGTGTTTGGCTTCGGGTGGAAGCCCGACTTACAGCTATTAAAAATACTAAAAAGAGTATAAACCAAAAGAGACCAATTACTTTTCTTGTAATCCTTGTTTACAGTTGTCCTCCCCTATAACAAAAATTTGAAAGGGCTTAAGAAAGATTGTCAGAGAATAGGCAATAATGTGGCATTCAAATATAATAACTGCATAAATGATATATTAATAAGGAACAAACCTAAGGACGGAAAAGACACAGGTGTGTGATATATATTACCATGTAAAGAATGTCCTGATAATGTATGCGTGGGAGAAACGGGAAGGGACCTCAGTAAGAGAATTTATGAACACAAGAGAAATATGAGGGTGAGGAATGAAAAAAATGCTGTATTCGATCATGTTAGAGACTATAACCATGTAATAGATTTCAGTGATTGCAACTTTGTTTTCAAATCTAATAATTATGTTAAGCGTAGAATTGCTGAATCTAGTCTTATAGGCTCTATACAAAATTTTAATCTATCCGATGGTCAGTTCTTTTTTAACAAAATTATATGTAATAAAATTAAGAATTTTGTAACATTACCATCCAAAAATCCCCAGGCAGCAACACAAGTACATCCATCAGGTCAAAGCTAGGTCGGAGGGGTCACTTAACTATCCCCTGATAAGAGGATGGGAAGGTTCAGTCAGCTAATCCCTGATAATTAACTTCAGGTGTATATAAACTCTGTTCTCTGTTTAGGCGGTCATTACCAAATGACAAGGGCTCGCGAGGAACCGAAACTGTATTGATGTTAAAAAATAAAAATTTGCTTCTTCGTGAAGAGTGGTTTCCTTCTTCATATATATATATATATATATATATATATACACATAAGGAACAGTAAAACAATTACACAAGCGAACATTTAATCAGAGCTTTCGGCACTTACATACACCATCATCCGCCTTATACTAAAAAACAAAATCAATAAATTAATAAATTATACCATCAATTTACAAATTTACAATTTGATTTTAATCGTAAACTAGACTCACTTTTTAAATTCAAAGATAGAAATCCAAATAGCTTTTGTTTTTTCATTGTGTATAAATATATTTGCGACGAATGCACATCGTCACATGCTGGTATGTTCGTTAGTCAACTACAAATTCACATCGATGAACATAAAGGTCTCAGTTGCCGCGCTACAAATGAACTCACTAACCCATCCCACTCAAACATCTGCTCACATTCTCATGAAATGGACCATCCAATTCAATCAGAAGATTTCATATTGCTTTCTACAACTAAGAGACAGGACTTGGAAGCCAAACTAATTTTTAAAAACAAACCAGATCTCAATGAACATACATCGCTCCACAACGTAAATAATTAAAAAAAAAATTAAACCAATAAACCACCAACCTCCCTAATATACCTCACTACTTTTGAAAAATCTTTCCAGTTTTATAGCAGTACCTGTGATAATAGTATGTATCAGAAACTCTTCTAAAATGTTTTAATGTCATTTATAGTGTTATAGTTCACGTTTATTTAAAAAACATTAAAGTTATTTATTGTAATCGATAAATTTTATTTATTTATTATGATTTATTATGAAGTAATTTCTGTATTAATTTCTTAATTTTTATATTATTAATTTTGTAATTTTAACTTGTATAAATATATAATCAGTGTTTATTTTGTATCATTATTTTATATTGTTTATAGTTCATAATAAAGTTTTTCCCTTTTAAGGCTTTTAACACTGATAATAGCATGTGTAAATGTCGAAAACTTTAATTACTTTAAATGTTCATTTGTGGACTTGTTCTACTCTTTTTCATTAGCCTGAGGTTTTCCCTAAAATAAATCCTACCTCTCCGTTAACTACCTATCTATCTATCTATATATATATATATATATATATATATATATATATATATATATATATATATATATATATATATATATTTAGGAGAAATCCAATGACAAGGAGAAATGTAAATGCCATGAAAAGTCTTCTTTAATGCGCAACGTTTCGAGCAATACGCTCATCTTCAGGCTTGAGTATATATAATCATGCGGGTTGCTTCTACAGAGCTTCAATTTAATATTTAGGAGAAATCCAATGACAAGGAGAAATGTAAATGCCATGAAAAGTCTTCTTTAATGCGCAACGTTTCGAGCAATACGCTCATCTTCAGGCTTGAGTATATATAATCATGCGGGTTGCTTCTACAGAGCTTCAATTTAATATTTAGGAGAAATCCAATGACAAGGAGAAATGTAAATGCCATGTCATTGGATTTCTCCTAAATATTAAATTGAAGCTCTGTAGAAGCAACCCGCATGATTATATATATATATATATATGAATTATATATATATATATATATATATATATATATATATATATATATATATATATATATATATATATATATATGACTCGTCAGTCCCAACAAAACATACTATATAAAAAAACTACTGATAGAGGATTTCATACCAATACAGATCTTTTTATCCCTTTTGGTTATAAGCTATCAATTCTAAAACTTTTGGTACATCGATCGAACCGAATCTCTTCAGAGTGGAAAACTTTGTACACTGAAATAAAAAAGTAAATTATAAAGACCTCAGTTAAGTGTTTTCCACAACATGTGACAGAAAACGATTAAAAACTCATGTAGAGAATATCCATATTAAATATTTTGGGGGGAAAGCCACTCCTCTTCCTACGTCTTTCTGTCTTTTGCTCATTTTTTTTCACTATTAAAAAGAAACTGCTTGAGGGAGAGTTAGTCAGGATAGAGTAGAAGTAATAATGCTGCTGTTGCCAATAGATGTAGTACGAGACAATGAGCGGGTCTGGTTTCAGAGCACTGAGAGTTCTCAGATGATACCCCATTGGTAGAATGAAGCGTGATGGGATCTTTCTGGAGTCAAAACCTCCGCATAGATATTTTCAATTTCAGAGATGCTACTTGGGTATATAGTGTAGGATTATTAGTACTTTTTAGGTAAATCGTGGTATATCTAACTTAGCTAGCTAGAGAAAGTTCTATAGTTTTATACAGAAGTAGTGATGTTCCTTTTTCAATAAATGTAGTAGGAGGCGCTGGTCTGGTCTGGTTTCAGAGCATTGGGATTTCTTAGATGATAGGAAGCTTGATGAGAACTTTCGGAGGTAAAAATTTCCGAATAGACATATTGAATTTCGGGAAGCTACTTAGCTAGAGTAGAATTTTAGTTTCAAATAGAGTGTAACAAAATTTTATATAAAAAAAATTATGCATATGTATACTGGGGGCTGCTGGCCAGCTGGAGGTGTCTCTGGAATAGTGATCTCTTATCTAAGTAATGCCAATACGAAATATGGCAATATAATTAATTAATTTGCAAAAGTAAATCTTTCAGCGCGATGGCCTTGGCATTCATTTGGCATTCATCAGGGAAATGACGCAACGATAAAATGATGAATTCTTGTACATAATAAATAAATAAAAAATCCTTAAAAAAATGCATGGTGTAGATTAGATTAAGTAATTTAGTGGTTCGTGCTATCTTTTTTTTTCCACTGTCCTCTAATCCATAATTGGGTATACGAGATAAGGGTACACATAGTGTAAATGAACTCCGAAACTATTCTTTTCATTATGCTTTTTTCTACTTTCCTTATAAGTTCATTCAGAACTATTTTCTATCAGTAGTAGTGGCTGGTTGAGGAGGGAGAGCCTTGTCTGTGTTATACCTTACTATTACTATTATTATTACTGCAATACCATGCATGAGCATGGTATAAGTTGTCAGTATTCTTTATTGTCTTCTACTTTACCCCTACTTTCTTGGACTAATCTAGAGTGGATCTTAGCGTTTTTGTTATCTTGTAACTCTGTAACTCTATATGTATGTATGTATTCAACTCCAGTTACAAGACAAAATTTTAATTTTTGAAGTTTTAAAACACAACAGAGAAGAGATAAAAAAAAAAAAAATGACCAACGAAAAATTTATAATAAAGAATTGATGAAACTTCCCCAATCACGTTCATCAAATATTTTTAAAACAGTTATTGGTGACGTAAAAATTATCACTGAAAGTCGTAATAATGTAGATTTCAGTCATCTTGGCATTTTCAGAGCCCGTTTTTCAGGATAATAAAAAAAAAAAAAGAAGATATATTGGTGTCTAATCAATTTATTTTCTAAATTGTAATAAAAATATACATTAGAGAAATATATGAGTTTTGTAGAGAATTATGTCATTACGGACGCAGTGTGACACCGTAATCATACGGTTTTCTGACATTTTCAACAATTGGATCATTGTATAAATTTCAAGGAAACTTCCGTTAAAGCACTCATCATTCACGAAGACGAGAAGAAAGAAAAATTACTGAGTAATTTTAATTGTTAATTCAAATAATTTTTATATCTTACAGTTTTGTTTTATAAAATCGATTTAATTACGAATAACTCGTCAATTTAAGATTATACCAAAATGGAAAAAATTTAATTCAAACTTGGGTTGTGGGTGCGACTGTTTTGCCCCCAATTGGATTTCATATATTACATTTTATTCGACACTCGTGCTTTTTACTCATTTTTTTTTTTTTGCTCAACTGCGTTGGAGTTGGTAGTCAGAGCTGACGATGAAACCAAATACGTTTCGTAAGCGATACTCGGACTGAGTTTTAAAAAGTTTAAATAGCTAAGTTTTCTTTGTAAGTGAATTGGAATTTATTTATATTATCTGAGTGCAGTATATTACACACTGATATATATATATATATATATATATATATATATATATATATATTGAGAGAGAGAGAGAGAGAGAGAGAGAGAGAGAGAGAGAGATTGAAAAAGCTAATTTGAAGCTTCTAATGAATTTTAAACACAAAAGAGTATTGGAGTATTATTGTATTGATAAACATTCCGTATAAATAAATAAATGAATTATATTACTTTGTGTTAATTTTTTCTCCTTCATTTTTCATAAATGTTGCTTATTGGTGGTTTTTCGGGTAACATCTCTTCTACATAAACGTTTATTACATGCAGCACAAGTTTGAATGGACACTTTCGTTTTTGGGAGCTTCTTTTTTTGGAACTTCTCTTTTGGGATCTTCACTTTTGAGATCTTCTTTTATGGGATTTTCTTTTTTGGGAACTTCTCTTTAGGGATCTTCCTTTTGAGATCTTCTTTTATGGGATCTTCTCTTTTGGGAACTTCTCTTTTGAGATCTCTTTTGGGAACTTCTCTTTTGAGATCTTTCTCTTCTGTGGCGTTTTGGTGTATTTATTTCGTATCGTCATTTAATATACGCTTCATTACTCGAGAAAATCGTTGACCGTGCCACAGTTGCAAAATAAATATTAAATTTTGAGCAGGAAAACTGCATTCTCGATAAACTTGTTGACCTTTGGAGAAGTATAAATGAATTTTCACCCTCTGAATTTGATGAATAATTTTTATTTTAGGTCACCGGTGAATAAGGGAAAGAAGGAAGGAAAAAGATAGAGGGAAATTTTTATTTCAGTATCTGGTTACCCCCATTTGCGCTTACAAGGGCCTTAGTTAAATCTGGCAAAGAATCTACGAGTTTTGAATAAAATTTTGGTTGAGTTTGCGCTGTATCTCAGTGAGAATATCCTTCAATTATTCCTTTGGAGAAAAGTAGATGATATATTTTTAAATTCCGATGTACAGTGGCGCTCATAAGTAATCGTACAGGGAAATATTTCACTTATATTCGTTCTTATCTTTTGTCGTTCGTTTGGAAAAAATTTAACAATTAAAAAAAAATTAGTTTAACTCTATCATATAATGTTAAACATCAAAGAATTTGAGGAAAATAAAAAAGTTAAAATGCAAAAGTTTTCATACGTTTACTTCCATAATTATTTAATACTTTGTCTGTTCACCTCAGGTTTGAAGAGTTTAACATTTTTATCAGTAACTCGTTGTTTATTGACTAAAGACTGTTAGCAATTCTGAATTCTAGAATTTTCCCTGTGAATCTTCATAAAAGGCGGATGACTGTACGAGCCATTAGTAAGCAATGAGTCGTCGTGTTAATGAGTGTACAGATCTTAAGAGATCTGTTAATGTTGCACACGAGTCTGGAAAGAGTTATAGGAAGATCGAAGAAGAACTTCGAATTCCATTTACGAAGGTTGCTGCAGTTATAAAAAATGGAAGGGCTTTGGAACAATCAAAACTCTACCACGGTGTGGACGACCTTGCAAGATTTCAGAACGTACATCCAGACGGATTGAAAGAATGGCTGTTGCGAATCAAAGAGTGACTGCGGGTGATACTTGCCAAACATTAAGACTGTCTGAGATCGATGTCCATACCTCTACTGTACGTCGTACATTGCGAAAGAATGGTCTGCATGAAAGTTGCACGAAGAAAACATCTGCTACGGAAAGCGCACAAAGAAGCTCGTTTAAAGTACGCCAAGGATCATCAAAATGATTCTGGAAGAAAGTTCTGTGGACAGACGAGACTAAATTTGAATTATTCAGGAACAACGAGCAACGGTATGTTTGGCGAAAATCGAATACTGTATTCGAGGAAAAAAACATCCTCCATACGGTTAAACATGGTGGTGCTGGTGGTAGTTTGCTTTTCTGGAGATACTTTAGTGCTTTTGGTCTAAAATGGGCTAAAATTTTTATTGGGAGATATTGAAACCTTGTACAAAAATATCTTAAATGAATCAGTGAAGTCATTCAAGCGAAAGATGGACACAAAACGTATTAAAGAATTTTGTATGTAAATATATGAAAACGTTTGCATTTTAATTTTTTTTATTTTCCTCAAATTCTTTGACATTTTACATTATATGTTGGAGTTGAACTAATTTTTTCATAACTATCCTATACATGGTACAAAAGATAAGAACGAATATAAATGAAATACTTCTCTGAACGAATAATTATGAGCATCACGCGTTTGGGGTGACTAAGGAAGAAATTTAATGGTCTCTATTTCATTGTACAATTATAACCGAGGTGTGACACCGAGTGCCATCTTCTTTGAAAATATACTGATCGGAGTTTGGGATCTATTGTCAGTATAATTACGAACTCACTCGCCAAATTGCGTTCGAACCATGACACCCATTCCATCATATTTCACAGTGGGGTTGAAGACACTGCGGATGGTAGATTTCAAATGGACTTCTCATTTACATTCGACATGCAGGTAAGAACTATTGAAATGTCAGTTCTTCGGAGAACGATACAAGTTTCCGAAAACTATCATTTTCGTAGCTCATTCTTTTCGACAACGTTTGTACCTGTCAGAAAGGAAAGGTTCCTTATTTGCTACACGGTTTAGTTTGTGTAGAACAAGCCTGAAATAATATGAATACGTTTATAATTGGAAGTGGTGCGTTTGTATTGCCTCGGGAAAGCAAACTAGCAGTGCTCCTGAGAAATCATGCACTGAACATATAAAAAAATGTTTGCTATACAAACTGATGTCACGCCCATGGGAAAGGATTATGGATAGGACCATTCGCTGAATTATGATAAATGAAGCCATTGTTGATTCAATTGGTGGCGAATCAAATACGAAAGCTTATTGGTAGGTTAATTCTATAAACACTTGGTAATAATTGTGCAACTACTCGTACGCTAAATGGCTATACAGTATGTGTGAATTAACGATCTGTCTGTCTGTCTGTCTGTCTGTCTGTCTGTCTCTCTCTCTCTCTCTCTCTCTCTCTCTCTCTCTCTCTCTCTCTCTATATATATATATATATAAATAATGTTTTTTCTTTGTGATGGATACATGTAAATTTGTGGGCAATAGACGATCGGAGAGCTGCAATTCTCTCTTTAAATTTGAATCAGGTACAGTGTTAAGTGAATATGCTCAATTACGAGAAGTTGAATTGATGGACTAAAACCACAATGGAACATAGATTTATTAGAGCATAGCTATCGATATTTCTCTGTGACTAGAATAAGATTTGTTTAATGAAACCAATTTGCAAAAATGAGACGCATAATTCGTTTATCTCGCAATTCTTAAACTTAATAAATTCATTCTTGCTCCAATTTTCCCTCAAATTGTACCACTACTGTTGCTACTTAAAGTTTCTCCACTAACTGACTATACAGGGTGTTATCAAATTATGTTTCATAAATTAGTATATATCAGAGCTGGGCACTTCCGCAAACACTTCCGCAAACCGCAGATTCCGCAATTGCGGAAGTATGTTTTTCGTTTGCGGATTTGCGTTTGCGGCAAAGTCATCGCAAATTAGTGAATTTACGTTGCGGAACTAAGACCGCAAACGCAAATCTTTCCGCAAATTTCCAGGAGTTGAGGACCTATGGCCCAACGCCAATGGAGAGGGAGACCAGCAACAGCAACTCCAATCGCCTCTCCAACAAGTTGGCGAAAGAGTTGGACAGTTGGTCCTCTGACAAGGAGAAGAACAAGGAGCTGGAGCAGAGCATGTTCCCCAAACTTCACCGCAACGCCTGGGTTCATGTTTTCCTCAAGTATAACACGGCCATCCCCAGCTCTGCGGCCGTGGAGAGACTGTTCTCCCATGGGTCAGATATAATGAAGCCCAAAAGGGCCAGCCTGACCTCTGACAACTTCCAACGTCTCGTGTTCATGAAGGGAACATGGACTTATTAAAACTGGATTTGGCTTAGTTACTGGAGGAGGACGACTGAACTTGTTGACAAAGCCAGAGGCGTACACTTGTAGAGGCTAGAGGGGTTGAGCTGTACAGTGAGTTCAAGTTGTGTACAGTCACAGTGTTAACTTAATTTAACTTGTGTAATGTAATGTGTGTACAGTTACTACAGTTACAGTACAGTCTTCTCTAACGTGTCTAAGTCTCAAAATTATGAAATTCAAATGATTAAATTTATTATTTAATTTATTTACTATTTACTTGCAGGAGTGTTTTTGTTCAATATAATATATCAATATATGTAGTATTTTTATTTCTTCTACAATAGTGATTTATTGTAATAAATTATTTAGCCTTGTTTTTAATAAAAACAAGGCTAAAACATTAAACATTAAAAAGATATAAAAACTTTTTATACCTCTTTAATGTTTTGGATACTTTTTATAGTTAAAATTGCGATTGCGGAATTTGCGGTTTGCGGAAGTGTTTGCGGAAGTGCCCAGCACTGTAAAAATTGGAAATATGGTTTTCGTTTGCGGATTTGCGTTTGCGGCACCAAAAATGGCAAGCAGTTTGCGGATTTGCGGTTGCGGAAGGTAAGGTTTGAGTTTGCGGATTTGCGATTGCGGAAGTGATTTTGAGTTTGCGGTGCCCAGCTCTGGTATATATACACATAAAATGAAACACATAAAATGAAATAATGGGAATAACAGGCAAAGTGGGAAAATGGATCTACAACTTCCTCAGAGAACGTCTACAGGTCGACAGAATTCAAGGTATAGCATCATCAGAATCGGAAGTACGCGAAGTACTGGCCCCACTCCTGTTCATTATCATGCTAACAGACATAGACAGCGGAGTAAACAGCAACAGTATAGTAACATCCTTTGCAGATGATACAAAGATCAGCAGAAAAATCAGCGCTGTAAATGAAGTGGAGGCCTTGCAAAGGGACACGAACAAAATATAGAAATGGTCAGAAGACAACAACATAACATTTAACAACGAGAAATTTCAGCTCTTGAGATATGGTAGAAAAGAGGAACTTAAACAGACTGCATATTATGCTCCAGATAGACAGGAAATTCAGAGAAGCACGAAAGCGATCGATCTGAGGGTAATAATGACCGATGATGCGAAATTCGAAACACAAAATCAGATAGCGATAAATAAAGCAAAAAGAGTCGCGGGACAGGTACTAAGAACGTTCAAAAGAAGGGACAGGACAGTAATGATTCCCCTGCTAAAAACACTGATTATACCAAAACTTGAATACTGCTCAGTTTTGACGTCCCCATATAAAAAGGCAGACACTAATAAACTAGAAGAAACGCAGAGACATTTCACATCCAAGATTGATAGCTGCAAAGAACTCAACTACTGGGAAAGACTACGTAAACTAAATCTGTACTCACTGGAAAGAAGAAGAGAGAGGTACACCATAATCAACATATGGAAAATGATCGAAAAACTGGTACCAAAACTGGTACCAAACCCAATTAGCATTCAAATAACACTGGAAAATAGGAAAGGCAGAATGTGTAGTGTTCCCAAATTAAAGGCCCGACAAGGGACCTCCTCAACACTGAAGGAAAATAGCTTGGTTGTCATGAGGCCAAGACTTTTTAACCAGCTTCCAAAGGACCTCAGAAACGTTAGAGGGGTCAAACTTGAAGTCTTCAAGAGAAGTCTAGATGCCTGGCTGAGGACGGTACCAGATGAGCCGGGTGTACCTGGCTATGTACGGTGTAGAGCGCAAGAAAGCAACTCGTTCCTCCACCAAGCCAGACCTAGAGGCGGGGCCACCAGCTTCACCTTCGTGCAAAGAGAGACCAACGCACGGAACAGGAATGAGGTTTAACGAGGTATTCAGGAAGTCGAAGTGAACAAAAAAGTTGCTGTGAACCTAAATTCGCAATCGCTTTGTTTCCAAGATAAAATGCTCTTTTGCCGAGGACGATACAATTAAAATGAAAGTCATTAAAGTTTACGAAAATACTATTGTTGTTAGAAATTTTCTGAATGAAGAATATCCTCAGCGGTGGATTGGGCTGCATGGTCCCGTCGCCTGGCCACCCAGGTCTCTGGACCTAAATGTAACTGACTTTTTCTTGTGGGGTTATTTAAAAATTTTTGTTTATGCAAGAGAAGTTAATAACATAGATGAATTATGGCAACGTGTTCAAGATTGTTCACGTGTTCAAGGTTGTTTGAAAACAATATGCGACCATGTAGGTGTTTTCGAACGTATGCAGCAAAATTTTCAAAGACGCGTTGAAGCAAGTACTCTGATGCAGGGAAACCATTTTGAGCACTTGCTCTAAATAAACTTTGATAAACTTTAATGACTTTCATTTTAATTGGATCGTCCTCGGCAAAAAAGTAATGTATCTCGGAAACGAAGCGATTGCGGATTTATGTTCATAGGAACTTTCTTGCTCACTTTGAGCGGCCTGAATATGTATACTAATTTATGAAACACAATTTGATAACACCCTGTATACTTTGTCCAAGTCTGTTCTTTTAGTGAGCCTAGCATAGGATTCTGTTTGGAAAAGCGCGTTCATCTGTGCTTGGTTAATCTTAATCTGCCTTTGTTTTTGTTTTTCAGTGGATTGTTTAACCTCCTTTGCAACATCTACGGTCATATAACGGAAAGACTCTACAGCTTTATGTGGGATCCGAATAATGAGTCGCTACACAGTCTGGAAGCAGAGGACAGTCTCCCATCCAACTACTCTTCACACTCGATGTTGCTTAATTTCGCTGATCGCTGGGAAGCGGTGTTACGACATCTGTACTTGGTTAAGCCTAAAATTTTATCTGATACTATTCTAACTGGCAAACTATTTTTAATATCTCTATGGATTTGGGGGCTTAAATTAACATGGATCCAGTGCATTAACTATTGTACTAGGGGTTTGTGTGCGGGGAAGAAGGGTAATTTTCACATGGAAGGGACCCTCTAAACTGAATGGATATCTTCATACTATTCTTGGGGTATTTCACTGCATACTGAAGCTGAGTCTGATACTGACTTTGCCCTACTTTGTCAACATGGTAGTACAGCATATTTTTAACCGAAGACATTTCCTGCTCTGGAGTTACATTTACCCAAGGTGGTTCTTCCTCGAAAGCGGACTTCTATGTACTCGACAAATCCATCTTCCTGCTCTTCCTAGAACTCTGAGTCTCGCTTGGGAGATAAACACTGTCGACTGGAATTTCCTCTGAGCATGGAGAGGTTTAAAATTTCCTTGTGGGTGGATATTATATCCTTGACTCGGTTGAGGAATCTGTTGAATGGTCACTTAACTTTTCGGTATTTACGCTCCTAGCAGTAGGAGCAATATGGAAGGATATGCACTGAAGGAAAGGAAAATACGGTTGTCATCAGATAACCAAGACTGTTTAACGAGTTGCCAAAAGAAATATGAAGTGTAATTGGTGTTCTTGTGGACGTATTCAAAAGAAGACTAGACACCTGACTCAGGACAGTCCAAGATGAGCTGGGTGTTCCTGACTATATGAGAAAGAGAGGTAAAAAAAGCAATGCTCTCCTTCAGCAAGCCAACTCTGGAGGTAAGACCACGAGCCTGACCTCCGCGTAAAACACGTCTGGAATCGAAGGCGTTATGTGTTTCCTCAGTTACAGAAATGTCTGACAGGTTACGTTGGCTTTTGCCTCGTTCTTATGTGGTGATACCGCTCGTGACTCCTACTCAAGAGGTCACAGGTTCGAATTCTTGGGAGGTAATTTTGTATTATATATTGTAGTATATATTCTGGTTGTTTACCCTCTTTCGTAACGGCAAAGGTCATGTGATGAAAATGATCTACATCTTTATATGGAATCCAAACCACGGGTCGCTACATCATCTGGAGGACGGTCAGAGGACGGTCACCCATCTAGCTACTAAGCAGACCTAGTTATCGATATCGAAGGCAAATGAAAACATATGATGGTCATACATAAAATAAATGAACATTTAAAAGCTGTTAAAAAACAAAAATAATTCAAGCCATTTGTAAAAATATAGTCCTAAAAATAAAAAATAATAAAATGATACGTAAAAAATCAAATCAAATGTTTCAAGAAACTTTAATGATATCCTTAATTCACCTTAATCAATGGGTCTTCCTGACTAAACAGAGAAGAACTTTGACTTCAAGACGCCGCTATCGTAATCAAATTGAGTCTACACATCGTAGCAGGTCCTTTAAAACTTGGAGGGCAACTCTTTAAATATGCGCTTTTCTTTGAAACAAAACTGCGCGGGCGACAAATTATTCTTTGAGAATTCCGTTTTTAATCTAATTTATAAGGTGATGTAAGATCATCGAGTCACCATTATTTCAGACAAAACTATTATTTTCAGCGATGAAATACAGAATATCTTTTTAATTGTCTTATGATAATGTATGCTAAATTGTTTAATCACCTGACTGCATCCTCTCAACTCACTCCACAAATCTGCCTCATACATACGCAAACAAAGCAAATTAAACAGTACAAGAAAAACACTTCGGGAGTTGAGGCTATTACACTTTCTTAATAAACCATTATATACGGTATATATAAATATATAATTAATGATGGGGTTGTTTAACCTCATTTGCAACATCTAACGTCATATGGCGGAGGGGACCTACTGCTTTACGTGGGATACGAACCACGGGTTGCTACACGGTCTCCTATCCAACTACTCCAAACCCAATGTCGCTTAACTTCGCTGATCAATGAGAATTGGTGTTGCAACATTGGCTTCGATGTAGCCCATATACTGTATACTGTATATATATATATATATATATATGAGAGACCGCAGGTCGATCCTGAACAGTCGTTCGAACTCACACAAAGTGTAAGTAATATATATATATATATATATATATATATATATATATATATATATATATGTTAAACACAGACCGTGCATGGCACAAGGAACTCTTCTGGGAAAATTAAATCCACTATAGTCCGAATAAGTAATGGTAAATGACAAATACCATAGTTTTTTTCCTTTTTCATGATTTTAGCCCGACGTGGGCAACGGGTCTCTCGCAAAGACCTCTATATAAGTAAAAGACTCGTTGCATTCACGTCGTGTTGAATAAATCAAAGAAAAAGGGGGTAACTATTGTATTTTTAGCCAAAAAAAACCAAAACTTAAACCTCAACCGGGACATTGAGCGTCCACTTTTCAAGGCACGAAACGTCCGTTTAGTATACACAAACTCAGAATGGTTCCCTGAGAACAATATATGTTAAACACAGACCGTGCATGGCACAAGGAACTCTTCTGGGAAAATTAAATCCCTAGATCCACGTCCCAAAGCTGGATCCTGTCTGCTTTGCAGATAGCTGGTGAGGGAAGCTATATTTATGGGATCTCTTTGCGAGAGACCCGTTGCCCACGTCGGGCTAAAATCATGAAAAAGGAAAAAAACTATGGTATTTGTCATTTACCATTACTTATTCGGACTATAGTGGATTTAATTTTCCCAGAAGAGTTCCTTGTGCCATGCACGGTCTGTGTTTAACATATATTGTTTCTCAGGGAACCATTCTGAGTTTGTGTATATATATATATATATATATATATATATATATATATATATATATATATATATATATATATATATATAAATGTAAATAAATTTAATTCATTACCAGAGCCCCTTCTTTGTGCAATAAATTACATTAAATAAAAATATAATGTAATTAGTTACATTGGGCATTGTTTATTACTAATATGTTACAAAAAATAGTGTACACTATTAAAAAACTAAAATATAGTGTATGGAATTACCCTCAAAGTGGAAGCACTGGCTAAATTGCACAGTGTGGCTGCGTGGCGCCGATGCGCTGCGGCAATCGCCTACGATAACGCTGTCTAGCGTACGAAGCCGAGAGTGTTAAAGCAAATAGCGCTGAGCGCTAAGTGAATTAGGGTATCAATATAAAACGAGCGCTAAAGCGAAACAGCGCAAAGCAGGGACTGCCTGTATATATATATATATATATATATATATATATATATATATATATAAAGAGAGAGAGAGAGAGAGAGAGAGAGAGAGAGAGAGAGAGAGAGAGAGATATGACTGACATAATTCAAAAGCGTGAACGCACGTGCTTATTAAATATTTCAGGGTAATCACTCAATCCTATTGGTTATGCATGAAATTCGCATTTGAAGGCATAATGCAAATTGATAAATGTAATAAGCAATTGAAGGAATTTCTACTAAATGGTCAGCGCCATTCCAAATACCGCTAATTTTCCATATTCATTCTGTTCATTCTTAAATTATTAAATATTGATACGTCGATTTGATGTTAATTGTAATTGTAGGATAAATAAATTGGGTTTAATCGATGTAAATAAGCTACGGTAAAATGCCTTTTCTTGAATGTATGGATTGTGTCAAAAAGATTAGTGTTACATAAACCCGTTAAATTACATGTTCTGTTGTGCAAATCGTTAGCTATATATATATATATGATGAATAAAACCACGAAGGGAAAAGAAACACAAAATGGTGCTCAAGCGCTTTCGTCTAATGACATCCTCAGGAACACTGGAGTGAAAGGAGAGTTCAAGACAATATATGTTACAAAAAAATATATATATATATATATATATATATATAGTATAGAAATAAAAAATTGTGGGAGGAGCAAACACATTTGTACGAAAAAATGACAATTTTAGCACTTTGCCCGAAATTCAACATAAATTCGAATGGCCTGTTTCCAGCTAATTTTTTATAGTTATTGTCTGAACGGTAAAACAAGTCACAAAAGAATAAAGAAATAAAAATAAAATATAAATTGGAAAAAATTACAAATAATGCCTTAGTGATATATACGTCACAACCGAAATAAACATAAGACATAAACCAGCAGATAAAAAAATAAAAAAATATAAATGGAGTCTAACAAATTCAAGCTCAAAAGGAAAGTTACAATCAATTTAATAGATGATGCCAAAATGATATATATGTCACAAAAAAATAAAATAAAGAAATAAACCAAAAAATAAATTGAAAAATAATTGTAAGAGAAAACACCCAAATTTATAAGGGAAAATTACCAAAGGTTTTTTAGTTATTGTCTGAATCATGCATACTGGGTCACAAACGAATAAAAAAGTACAAGTAAATATAAATTGGAAAACAAAATGATGCCTAGATGATATATAAAGAACTATAAAAATATATACGACATATATAAGGTATATATATATGAAATACAAACGCAATAATATGAGGAATATAAGTGGATATACACATAAGGGTAAAATTACCAAAGGTTTATAGTTATTGTCTGAAACATCCGTAAGTCACAAACGAATAAAGAAAAAAATAAATATAAATTGGAAAAATTACAAAAAATGCCTCAAAAAAAAAACGTACAACTAACATTTACACATATACGCCCGCATAACCACACACAACACACACACACACATATATATATATATATATATATATATATATATATACATATAAATACATATAATATACAGGGTGGGCCGAAAGTCTGGATCCATAGGAAAATATTTATTTTAATACATAAATTACAACAAATGGTAAATACTTAAAATGAATATCAACTGTAACTCGTAAATGCGTATCCGTGATACTGTACAGTGGTTCGTACTCCAGTATAAACAACAAATTATAACAAATGCTCAAATTGGCGGCCTCTGACATCGAGACACTTAGGGATGGAATTTATGATTTTTAATAATTTTTCGAATTGACGTTCTCGAGATGCGTGTTTCATTTGATAATCTTCTTGTTGACTTTACTGGACTATTCGTTAAAGTTTCACATACCATTGCAGAGGTATTTTCATCCGTTGCAGTTTTTGGACGACCAGAACGCCGTCGATCATGTACACTTCCTGTTTCTTTGAAACGTTTAAACAACTTGCCAACAGTCGCAAGTGTTACTGGATGCTTATCAGGATGATTTCTATTGAATTCGGTAGCAACTTCTCTGTGTTTAGCGCCCTGTCTTGCGTACATGAGCACAAGTTCTACCCGGTCTTCTGTTGTTAGATTCGAAGCCATTTCTGGGCTGAAATAAAAAAGTATTTGAGTATTTATACTGGAGTACGAACTACTGTCAGTATCGGATACGCATTTACGAGTTAAAGTTGATATTCATTTTAAGTATTTACCATTTGTTGTAATTTATGTATTAAAATAAATATTTTCCTATGGATCCAGACTTTCGGCCCACCCTGTACATACACACACATACATATACATAAGAAATACGCATACAACAATAAATTGAAAAATAAAATTGTAAGAAAAACATACAAATTTATAAGGAAAAAGAGACGAAAAACAAATTTTACCAAAGGTTTAGCAACCTGCCCTTTTGTTTAAATCCATTCTGAAGGAATTCAGAGCAAGGGATCGAGTTGAAACAGACCTTTACTCATGTTAAAGTTATTTGTAAGTTGAATTATAGCAGACTCAAGAATATTTCTATTAACAATGTTGCTAGAGTGAAACAAACTGAAACATTATTCCAATCAATACAATGGGATAACTCTGACAAATGGACAAAAAGGGCACTGGACAACTGTCCCGTTCTAACGGAATATTGATGATGTTTTACACGCGTTTGCAAATCCTTACCCGTCTGACCTATGTAAAAGGAATCACATTGCTTACACCCAATTTTATAGATAATGCCTAAATTATTGGTCGGGCTATTTTTTACTATGATGTTTTTCACAATATTGTTATATGAAAAAAACCACACTGATATCCAAAAGTTTAAGTACATTAGCAATGCCTAAGAAGCCCGGGAAAAATGGAAGTACTAAAATATTCTTTGACAAGGTGCGAGTGTTATTATTCACACGATAGAAGGTTCGTTTAGCTTTATTAAGACAAGATTCCATGAACGCAGATGGGTAACACAGCTCACTTCCAATACCGTTGATATTTTCCAATTCAGCATCGATGTATTCCGGACTGGCGATCCTAAGAGCGCGGAGAAACATTGAGGAAAATATGACCTTCTTAATAGGGGTGTCATGTCCAGAGTAAAAGTGTACGTAGGACAAATTGTTTTTTTTTTCCGATAGATACTAAACTTAAAACCTGGGCTATCCCTATGTACACGCACATCCAAAAACGGGATTGAGTTGTCTTGTTCCACTTCTAAAGTAAACTTAATGGAGGGGACTTGGTCATTTAACTGAAGGAGGAAATCATCCAGGTCACGATTCATGGGCCAGATTCATGGGTGCCTCTCTTACAATTTATTTTTCAATTTATTTTTTTGGTTTATTTCTTTATTTTATTTTTTTGTGACATACAGTATATATCATTTTGGCACCATCTATTAAATTGATTGTAAACTTTCCTTTTGAGCTTGAATTTGTAGACTCCATTTACAATTTTTTTTTTTTTTTTATCTGCTGGTTTATGTCTATGTTTATTTCGGTTGTGACGTATATATCACTAAGGCATTATTTTGTAATTTTTTCCAATTTATATTTATTTTTATTTCTTTATTCTTTTGTGACTTGTTTACCATTCGGACAATAACTATAAAAAATTAGCTGGAAACAGGCCATTCGAATTTATGTTGAATTTCGGGCAAAGTGCTAAAATTGTCATTTTTTCGTACAAATGTGTTTGCTCCTCCCACAGTTTTTTATTTCTATACTTACTATATATATATATATATATATATTTATTTTTGTAACATATATTGTCTTGAACTCTCCTTTCACTCCAGTGTTCCTGAGGATGTCATTAGACGAAAGCGCTTGAGCACCACTTTGTGTTTCTTTTCCCTTCGTGGTTTTATTCATCATAAATTTTTTCACGTGTCACTTTCGTGAAATAATTTTCATATATATATATATATATATATATAATATATATATATATGTGTGTGTGTGTGTGTGTGTGTGTGTAAAAATGAACAATGAATAATTCCTACATCCATATCATTCTTATATTCATTCATATAATTCTTATGTTCATTCGTATACTTCGTATATTTATATAATCCTTATATTCTTATTCATATATTCATTTTGTATAAAGTCCAAAATCGTATAACGCTGACACAAGTTTGGATACATTTTTGATTTGCTTTCTATTCTATAATTGGTGAATTATTTCTTTTTAAACAACTTGATCATTTTTGTAGACTTAGCTTAATAATGTAATCTTGTTCATTTCATGTACACATTCGCTCTTCGTTGTAAAAGATGAAGTCATGTCCTGCTTAACGTTTAATTTTTAATCTTAAGCCTTTCATTTTTGCCCATGTGCATGTTTGTTTGTAATTCGTGATGGGAAGGCATATTTCAATTTCCATTTTTAGTTAACTCGGCAGATCATGATAACATCAGATTTATAAACATGCGGTTTAAAATAAAAATATGGGTTCCTCTTGCTTAGCAGTCTAGACATTGATACAGCAAAAATATTTGTTTTGTCTTTAAATGTTTTGCAAAGTAAATCAGCCTATTGAGAATAAAAAGCAAAACAGATCAGCATTAAATAATAATGATGTCAGTAAAAAAATTCAATATAAAAGCCTATAAAATTTCTCCAATGTTCATTCTGATTCTTACTGATCTGACTTAGAGGCTGAGCATTTCCTGCAACATTTTAGCAGTAAAATATAGTAAGAAATGTCTTTGTCTTCTCCTTCGAGCCTTGCTCTCTTCAGAGAACTTAGTCATTAAAATAGAGAAAAATAATTTCCCAATACGTTACAAGAAGAATCAGGGAACCTTCAGAGAGCTCCACAGAATCCTCCGATCCACAAGAAGAAATCGGAGAGTAGTAGAGAAGAAACTACTGCGAGTAACAAATCTGTTGCTGCCACCTAACCAGAACCCCCGTCAACTTCGAACGGACCAAGGCCATAAACGAAGGGGTTAACATATATATATATATTATATATATATATAATATATATATATATATATATATATATATATATGTGTGTGTGTGTGTGTGTGTGTGTGTGTGTGTATGGTAAGACAAAAGTAAGAACATACGCATGAGATGCCATAGTTTTGCGTCGCGGTACCAGCTGTTATATGATATTATGTTATGTTATACAATATTCAGAAGGCGATTTATACGATTTAATCATAGACACACGCCTTTTGGCTAGGCCAATGTGGATTATTCTTCGCCAATGGCTGTAAGCTCACAGCTATCTACGTCTGAAAGAATTGCATTTGTAAAGTGCTGCACTTGCTCGTCAGATCTAGAAGCATTATGGTCGGACTCCTCCAAACATTTAAGAACATTTTGGACTTTGTACAGAAATCTGGCGAAACTGTGTGTTCACAATGTATCCAGGATAGGATAATTTTGAACAAAAAGTTTCTTGGCTGATGGATCGGGCCGCGCGGACGAACTGATTGACCAGCTCCGTCTCCGGATTTGATTCTGGCTTACTTCTTTTTATGGAACACAACCAAAGAGACTGTGTAATGTGTATACGACGAAATCTTCAACGCTTCCAACACAACGAAGATTATCAGTGGAATTATACCAACGATTTTGCTGATGAGTATTAGCAAGATTGCAGTTCTGTAAAGTCTTGAACTCTATTTCTTGTCAGTAAATTTTTCATAAGAATGCATGTATGTTTCCATTCATTTGGCTTGCTTTATATATATATATATATATATATATATATATATATATATCTGTCAAAAATCTTACAAATAAAATAAAACTTAAATAAATGGTAATAAAAATATTTGTCTGGATAAAGTAATCATCAAAACTTGGGCGTGGCAGATCGTGTCAGCTGCTGTCACTATATACTCTCAAAGACTCTTCCGGACATTCCTTATCAGAACATTTTTTAAGAAATGCTCATCTTTCAGTGGAGACGTTTTTGGAAATAAAACATTGTAATAAATATTATTTTAAAGATAACCTATTCATAATTTCCATACATAATAACGACCTTTGACTTTACACTGTATATGATCAGTTCTGTAATGATAATAATAATGATAATGTTAATGATAATGATGAGTTTCCGGCAGTTCTATTTCATTTCTGCAATATTGGGCGTTTACCTTTAAGTCATTATTAAGCATTCTCGATTTTGTTCCCATTATTACTGCTATATCACTTAATGTTGCTACTATCTCTATTGCTATTAACTTTCTTATTATATAAAAAGTTTATATATATATACACACACACACACACACACACACACACACACATATATATATATATATATATATATATATATATATATGCAGTAAAATCAAGGAAAAACATGTGATCTTTTTAAGAAACAAACAATCACAGGGGAAAAGGAAAAGTAAACACGAAAGCGCTCGGATTTCGTGTTTACTTTTCCTTTTCCCTGTGGTTGTTTGCTTATATATATATATATATATATATATATGCTGCAAACCCACAAGGAAAAAGAAAAACGATTCCAAGACCTTTCATGTATTCAGAGCTACACCTCGTCACCTCGTCAGCTACACCTCGTTTTTCTTTTTCCTTGTGGGTTTGCAGCATTCATTCATTTCACGTGTTTAAAATGTCATAACTTTTGAGCCAATAACGATATTTGATTGATTTCGACGATACCTACAGGTCCACAATCTGCTTGCTCCCTGACTCACCCACGGGATAAAGGAAGGGTGGGGGAATATAGTGGTATAAATAACTCAATTCTGGCCCCCACTGGCGCTTGGCAGGTTGTGTCCGGAGCGCCTCATATGTTACACACACCACACACAACACCAACACACACACACACACACACACCACATACACATACACACCGTGTATGGAACAAGGAACTTGGAACACGGTCCGTGTGTAACCTAAAAGTTTCTCAGGGAACCATTCTGAGTTGTATCATATATTAATATATAATATATATATATATATATATATATATATATATATATATATATATGAAAATTATTTCACGAAAGTAACACGTGAAAAATATTTATGATGAATAAAACCACGAAGGAAAGGAAACAGAATGGTGCTCAAACGCTTTCGTCTATTGACATCCTCAGGAACACTGAAGTACATGAAGAGTTACAGTCTATATATAGGTTACAGAATATATATATATATATATATATATATATATATATATATATACAATAAACGGAGAAATAAAAATAAAAATTAAAGGATTGTGGGAGCAACCAATGTTATAGTTAATTAAAAAATAATAAATTGAAAAATAAATTGAAAAATAAAACTTATAAGCGGAGCATACAAATTTATAATGGAAATTTGCCCAGGTTTTAGCACTCTGGTTTTATTCATCATATATATATATATATATATATATATATATATATATATATATATATATATATATATATATATATATACACACACACACACGCTGGTGTATATATAAAAGATATATGAATTCGAACCGTATTTATTAAAATGATAACTGATTCGTATTACCACTTTCTACTTATGACGTCATGTAAGAAGAATGAAAATTTATGGCTATTGTTTAAAAATTTAACAATATGTTTAGTTAAACATGGTAATAACGGCACACTAGGTCTTAATATGTTAAAAGTATTTTAATGTAACCTTAAATAAGATAAATTTTAAATTATCACTCATTTTATATATGTACGTATATATATATACACACACACACACACACACATATATATATATATATATATATATATATATATATATATATATATTATAGTCATAACTGTCCAGTGTCCATGTTTGTCGTACATTTGGGTAAATTTTCTTCCGTGATTAATTTTACCCAGTAGGTCGAACAGGTTATATAATTTATATTTTTAAATTTCTAATCAATTTCGCCTGTGTTAGAGTAGAGGGGAGGGGGTTGGTGATGTGGGGGGGTCTATAAAAAGTTTAGAGAAAACGTTTTTTTATCGTATACAATTATTATTTTTTTAAATTTCGCTCTTGTTAAGATTTTAATTAAAAAAAAAGTAAAAAAAGTTGCCCTTTATACTTCTTTGGATTTTACATACCCTCTGATTTGTTTTAGGTTAGGTTAGGTTAATCTAACCTCAAAATATTGTGTCATCTTGAAATCCTGCTTTTTGTATTAGCATTTGAGACAATGTATTTTTATACTTTTATAAATACATTTGGAATACCTTAATTGTTCATTCTGACGAAGGTCAAGGTTTTCACTCCACCTTAGGCCTACAGCTTAACATGGAATCCGAACAATGACCCACCAGCAGCCCGGCGTCTTAACCACTAGGCTTCCCAGGGTACCCATTTATCTACCAACCAATTTCTTTTTATTGCGTGGAAGGATGAACAGCTGGGTTTTGCTGCGCACCGCCTGTCGTCACCGGGTCTCGATCCCAATGGATTCGTAGTCATCGACGTTAACCACTACACCACCAAGTGTATCTTATCTTGTATTTAATCACATTTTAAAGGGTATTCAGTATTTAGTATTTAAGATTTGAGAATATTTCTGCCCATTTATGATACTGTGATTTGTGTTACCTTTTTATGTACAGTCATAACAGACAGAACAGATACATCTAGTACAGTACTACAAAATGTGTATTTTCAATGTTTCAATATCGTGAAGTAAGACCAGAAAATTGCAGCGGTGAATGAGGAAGTTGAACAGCAGTTGAAAACGTTGTAAGTCGATTGAAGATCTGTGTTGAATGAGAAGCGACAATCGAGGATGGCGTTACAACATCTTGGCATTCTATCGACAAGTTATTATTAGATGAGATTAAATTAGGTTAGGTTAGGTTAAGATAAGTTAGGTTATGCTAGGTTAGAGTAAGTTACGTTTTAGAGTGTCGATGTGTTCAGGCGTCGAGATCTCGGGTGGAGACTGTGATGATGAAAGTCTCCAAAATCGTTCGAGTCTGACCAGTGCCCGATTATATTTAGTTTGTTCGTGTAACCAGGGTTTCGGAGCCGGAGTCGGAGCCGGAGCCGGAGTCGGTGGAGCCAGTGAATTTTGCTTACCTGGAGCCGGAGCCGGAGCCGGAGCCAGAAACCTTGAAAATACGGCTCCATGGTCTGGCTCCGGGCGATATATTGCTACCTAAATTGTTATTTGTTAAATATAGGTTTAGTTGCAAATTATAATTCTTGTAATATATTACGAAAAATGGTACCATAGGATTCTTGGATTTTATGGAGGTGTGGGAGTTGCAGGAATAATCTGCAAATTTCCATTTTTTAACCATTAAATATTTGGGAAGATTTGTCTTAACAACACTTAATTATATAGGTAAAATTTTTTTTATGGCGGTGGAGACCTTAGGTAGGTAGGTACTAACTATTTATCTAAGTAGGTAACTACCAAGATACATACCTAGTAAGGTTGGTCCTTCTGACTTGGATTGAACTATTTTTATTTTTAGGTCAATTATCTTGTATTGCTAAATTTCTTTTTTTTCAGATTCTTTGTAATTTGTACTTGATTCTTTAATTATAATTATCAGTCTATGACCCTTCATAATGGATAGAGATTCAATAAAGAAGTCTGATATATTCAAGTATTTTACTGAAAGTTCAGATAAGAAACAGTATGTTTGTATTTGTGAAGTTTCTGATGCTTCGGGAAATATTTCAACGTGTGGAACTAAAATTACCAAGCCTCAAAGCAAAAAGCCTGATGTCTCCTCAAGAGCATATAATTTGAAAAGACACTTGAGTCGATTACATCCTGAAATATCAAAAATGATGGAAGAAAAGAAGCAAATGCTTGAGCTTTCAAGACCCAGTACTTCTGCCAGTTCAAAAACTAAAGCAAACCAGCAAAACATTACTAAATTTTTGATGTCTCAAAAAGTCACTATCTCAATGACTACAGATAATTTTAAAATAGCATAATTGAGTTAGTTGTTAAAGATTCTATGCCTCTATCTATGTTTGAAAGCCAGCTATGCGCAGTCTACTAGAAGAAATGGCTCAGAAATTCAAGATTAGTTTAGATAAAGACAATATCCGTCATTTAGTGATAGAAAAATCAAAAGAAGAAAAATTTGCTCTCAAAGAGCAATTAAAAGGGCGCTTCATATATTTAAAAGTTGATGGTTGCACACGAATACGGACACATTATTTTGCCATCAATGTCCGATTTATTGATGATGATAATAAAATCCTCGCCCGCACTATAGCAGTAAAAGATACACATGCTCAGCAAACTAGTGACTACCTGCATGATCTAATTATGAGAACTCTGGAAGAGTACGGCATACCGAAAGAATTTGTGCTCTGCATTGTCAGTGATAATGCATCAAATATGATTAAAACTGTTGAGAAGTTGAATGATAATCAAGAGGCAACTTCAGAAGATGATATACAAACATTTGGTGAACATGATGATGATTCAACAGACACTCAGGAAGTGGCATCTTGTGTAGAAGAAATTGACAGTATTGTATCTGAAATTTCACACTTCTCCAGAATCAACCACATGCGTTGTGGTGCACATACCTTGCAACTTGCTATTTGCGATGGATTGAGAGATAAACATGCTACCTCTCTCATAGGTAAGTTGAGACAGGTTGTAGTAGCAGCAAGAAACCCAAAAGTGGAAGAAATAATTAAAAGACGTGCAGGCAAGGTTGCTATTTTAGATCACCTACTCGATGGGGCAGCACTTATTTAATGATAGAGCGCTTATTAGAATTAAAACCTGTACTCTTGGACATGGCAAATTCAAATGTGAATCTTTCAGAAATAATGTGGGAACAAGCAAGAAGATTGGAAAGAGTACTGTACCAGCCATATTAGTAACAAAAAAAATTCAAAGTGAAGATTTGACTCCCGGTCAATTTTTGAAAGAGTTGAAATCTTTGATGTATTTTCTTTCCAAGATAGAAGGCACCATAGCTGATGACATTAAAAGTTCCATGGAAAGGATAGAAAATATTTTACTTGATAATGAAGTATTGCTTGCTGCTGTTTATATAGATCCTAGATATAGATGCTTATTAACATCTGAACAGGTAGTTAAAGCCAAGGATGCCCTATGCAATATAGCAATCAGAATGAAAAGTAACCTAGACCTTTCAAATAAAGTCTCTCTATTAAGAGAGGAATGTGGAACCGAGATTATTGCATCATCAAATTCATCATCTCCTTCCACCACTTCTGATGTCAGCGAGTTTGATTTTGAAAAAATTATTGATATTCAACATGGTAAGAAATCAAACGTCCTCGTTTAGAAAGTGAACTAATACCACCTCTCAGTCCAATGTGTACCCTCAAATTGCAAGTTGAGGAATCTTTTCCTGAGATTGAAAAATTTGACCGTTCGTCAAAACTGTCTTTTGAACAAGTAATAGAAAGGTATCCTAAAGTTATAAGAGATGTTGCAAATCTTCTAGTAGCTATGCCTTCAACACAAGTCAGTGTTGAACGGCTATTTTCAGCACTGAAAATTTTAAAATCTGATTTAAGGGCACGTATGAAAGAAGATATTGTTGAGGCTATGTTATTTTTAAGAACAAATGTTTATAAGTAAACTTAGATAAATAATTTTAATTCATAATTTTTTTTATGGAAACAGATTTACAAGGAGAATATCTTGATTTTATGTTTAAAAATTAGTTTCCTACCTTAGCTACATTAGTAAAAATTTCTGCAAAAGTTATTATTTTGCTTTCATTTTTTAATACAAGGAGTATTATGATTTATGATACTGTAAATGTATCATTGAATTTGCAAACTTTTTAATTTTTTAATATGTAGTTTGAACTTTAAAGATAAAGTCTGATTTAAGGTTACACTTAAAAAAAATATAATTGAGGCCATCTTGTTTTAAAAAAAAAATTATAAATAAACTTATTAATTTTCATTTTCAATTATTTTAAGGAAACAGATTTACAAGAAGAATATCTTGATTTTATGTTTAAAATTAGTTTGATTATACCTTAGCTAGAATAAAAAAAATTTTGCATTAGTTTTCATTTGTTAATCCAAGGAGTAGTATTGATTTTATAAGCGTAGGGTAAATGATTTTGTAAATTTTCTTTTATAATATGTATTAGTAGTTTGAACTTTTGACTTTTAGTTGAATTGCTTTTGTTTAATTAAATTACAAAACTTTTTGACTAAAAGAAAATCTCTTTTTAAGTAAATAATATAACCTATTAAAATTTAAAAACTGAATTTTTTGAAATATTCAGCTCTTTTTCAAGCCAAGTTGGCTTTCATGAAGCTTTCAAGTTTCAACACTTAAAAAAGATGCATATATTATCTCAGAAAGTTTGATTGTTACTATTTTCCATACGAGAATTCTTAAGTTTGAACTTTGAACTAATTAGGAGGCAAGTTTCTCTAATTTATAAGCTACCATTGTTAATAAATATTTAATATCATTTAGTTTTCATCATTTTCCTTTAGTTATTTAAATAACTTCATTCTATCATTATATTTGCCTAATTTAAAATCATAAGAAATTTAAATTTTGAGTATTAAAGTGATTTAATAATAAAATATTTTTGTGCAATATTTTAAATTGGACAATTAGTTATATAAATCTAGATATTTATTTTATAATTAACAGAATTTACTATAAAAGAGCCGGAGCCAGAGCCGGAGCCAGAGCCAGAGCCAGACTGTAAAAAATTTCTGCTCCGGAGCCGGAGTCGGAGCCAGAAGTTTTTTTACCGGCTCCGAAACCCTGCGTGTAACTCACTCGTTTTAGTTTCATTACTGTTCAAGTTTACAGTCTGTCTCGTTTTTCTTTCTTTATTTATTTATTTTATCTGCTAGTGAACGTACGATATTTTTTGTCGAGGGTAAGAAAGGAATTTCCGGAATGCCGGAAATGTAGAGGAATTACGGCATTTGGAAGAGTGAAGTCCATGGTGTAGTGGTTATCGCGTCTGACCGGCAATCGGAAGATCCCGGGTTCGATTCCCAGGTGGTACTTCATTTTTTCATTTGTTGTTTTCTCTTTCTCGTCTTGCGCGGAATATCTCCTATACAAGCGTCGTTCTTTACGTTATTTATACTGCGTGTTCTTTGCAGTTGAATGTATATAATGTTACGGCATGCGGGAGGTGCCCCCTTGGGGCATTGGTTTCTGCGAGTATGTAGAGGAATTACGGCATTTGGAAGAGTGAAGTCCATGGTGTAGTGGTTATCGCGTCTGACCGGCAATCGGAAGATCCCGGGTTCGATTCCCAGGTGGTACTTCATTTTTTCATTTGTTGTTTTCTCTTTCTCGTCTTGCGCGGAATATCTCCTATACAAGCGTCGTTCTTTACGTTATTTATACTGCGTGTTCTTTGCAGTTGAATGTATATAATGTTACGGCATGCGGGAGGTGCCCCCTTGGGGCATTGGTTTCTGCGAGTATGTAGAGGAATTACGGCATTTGGAAGAGTGAAGTCCATGGTGTAGTGGTTATCGCGTCTGACCGGCAATCGGAAGATCCCGGGTTCGATTCCCAGGTGGTACTTCATTTTTTCATTTGTTGTTTTCTCTTTCTCGTCTTGCGCGGAATATCTCCTATACAAGCGTCGTTCTTTACGTTATTTATACTGCGTGTTCTTTGCAGTTGAATGTATATAATGTTACGGCATGCGGGAGGTGCCCCCTTGGGGCATTGGTTTCTGCGAGTATGTAGAGGAATTACGGCATTTGGAAGAGTGAAGTCCATGGTGTAGTGGTTATCGCGTCTGACCGGCAATCGGAAGATCCCGGGTTCGATTCCCAGGTGGTACTTCATTTTTTCATTTGTTGTTTTCTCTTTCTCGTCTTGCGCGGAATATCTCCTATACAAGCGTCGTTCTTTACGTTATTTATACTGCGTGTTCTTTGCAGTTGAATGTATATAATGTTACGGCATGCGGGAGGTGCCCCCTTGGGGCATTGGTTTCTGCGAGTATGTAGAGGAATTACGGCATTTGGAAGAGTGAAGTCCATGGTGTAGTGGTTATCGCGTCTGACCGGCAATCGGAAGATCCCGGGTTCGATTCCCAGGTGGTACTTCATTTTTTCATTTGTTGTTTTCTCTTTCTCGTCTTGCGCGGAATATCTCCTATACAAGCGTCGTTCTTTACGTTATTTATACTGCGTGTTCTTTGCAGTTGAATGTATATAATGTTACGGCATGCGGGAGGTGCCCCCTTGGGGCATTGGTTTCTGCGAGTATGTAGAGGAATTACGGCATTTGGAAGAGTGAAGTCCATGGTGTAGTGGTTATCGCGTCTGACCGGCAATCGGAAGATCCCGGGTTCGATTCCCAGGTGGTACTTCATTTTTTCATTTGTTGTTTTCTCTTTCTCGTCTTGCGCGGAATATCTCCTATACAAGCGTCGTTCTTTACGTTATTTATACTGCGTGTTCTTTGCAGTTGAATGTATATATATATATATATATATGTGTGAGGCATCGCGAGTACAAGAGGTGAACTCGTCAAACTAGTTTTGAGATAGACGGGTTTAAACTTTGTGACTATTGGGTACGAGAGGTACATAACGCAAATGCACGCATTGAAAATAGCTACATTTTGAGTGTACGAGGAGGAGGACGGGGGCATTTGGCTATACCAAATTGTCTGTGGTGGGTGAGGGTTGAACTATTCATTCGTGGAACATTCGCAAAATCGCCAATGTGGCGAGTTCGGCCCTTGTACTCGCGATGCCTCATATATATATATATGATCACCCAAACCCGCAAGGAAAAAACTAAAACAGTGTTTAAAAAGGCTAATTAATTTCTGCCGGTCACAACCAAGCCCTTTTCAAAGCCATAAACTAGTTAAAATGCTCAACAAGGTTAAAAACTTTCGTCCTGCGGAAGAGCTAAAGTTTAAATGACTGTGTTAAGGCAAAATCACGGACAAAGAGATGGTGGCTGTCATACGTCTGGCAGTTGGCAAAGGCAAAAAATTTGCCCAGATTTCAAATATTCAAGATGAGAAATCTTTAAGTAAAAATCAATCCTGTACATCTGGCAGCCGGTCACGACCCGAAATTGCCCTAAAATATTTTAAAATGTTAAAAATAAAGCTATCCATACTAAAGACAGCTTAATATTTGAAATGGTGTTTTCTCCTAAAATATAAAATGCCTCCTATATTTGTCTCTGTTCCTGGTCCCTGACCTTCAAAATAGGTTTAAAATCCTGAAAGTTAAAATTATGATTATGAAGTTCCCTTTGCTGAACCAAGCTACTATAAGTATTACCGGATCTCAGGTCACATTTGTGGGCATTAATCCTTCTCTGAAAATCAATTGTCTCTCCGATGTATTTTTGAGGGCAACCTCCACATGGGATTTCATAAACTACGCCAGAATTGTTGGAGGCTTTTGTAATAGAATGACGGATGAACGAAGACAATTTATTTGGCACAGCGGAAACCAACTTAATCCGCTGTGGCAAAAGTGAGGAAAGCCCTTTGTTAACCTCAAAAGGCACTTTCAGGAATAAAACACCTTTATCCAGGTTCCTAAATTTGGGAGAGAAGAAAGAGCTCCTAACGACGAAATAAGCTTTATCAATGAACAAATTGGAATAACCCAAACCTCTAAATATACTTTTAATATGTAAAACTTCATCACCAAGATATATATATACAGTATATATATATAATATGGAGAAGGAAACCACTCTTCAGGAAGGCGTAAATTTTTATTTCTTAACACCAATACAGTTTCGGCTCCTCGCGAGCTCTTCTCAATTGGTAATGACCGTATAAACAGAGAAGAGAGTTTATATACACCTGGAAGTTAATTATCAGGGATTAGCTGACTGAACCTTCTCAGCCTCTTCTCAGAGGCTGTAACATTACCCTCCAAAATACCCAGGCAACACAGGTACATCCATCAGGTCAAAGCTGGGTCGGAGGGGTCACTTAACTATCCTCTGAGAAGAGGATGGGAAGTTTCAGTCAGCTAATCCCTGATAATTAACTTCCAAGTTTATATAAACTCTGTTCTCTGTTTATACGGTCATTACCAATTGAGAAGGGTTCGCGAGGAGCCGAAACTGTATTGGTGCTAAGAGATAAAAGTTTACGTCTTCCTGAACAGGGGTTTCTTTCTTCATATACTGTATATATTATATATATATGGGGTTTGCAGCATATATATATATATATATATCCCTACATATATATATATATATATAAAACCTTTGGTTTGGTTAGCTTCCGCCCGAATTGTTCATTCCGACGAAGGTCAAGCTTTTCACTCCACCTTAGACCTACAGTTTAACGTGGAATCCAAACCACGCTCCATCAGCAGCCCAGCGTCTTAACCACTAGGCCACCTAGGGTACCCATTTATCTACCAACCACTTTCTTTATTGTGGGGAAGGATGAACAGCTGGGTTTTGCTGCGCGCCGGCTGCCGTCGGGTCTCGAACCCGGGACCGATGGATTCGTAGTCAGCGAGGCTAACCACTACACCACCGAGGCGCATATATATTCATGATCTTTTGTTTCGGCAAATGTTAATTTTGGAGCAAGTGTAGCTTACGTTCCCCTGACACAAAAGGGGACACAAACTACAGTAGGTCAAAGTTGGGGAACGTAAACTACACTAGGATCTTTACGAGACATTTTTTAAATGAATCCATCAAATAAAACGTTAAAACTAACGAAAATATTACGACTTAACCTAACCAATCGTCAATATATATATATTATATATATATATAATATATATATATATATATATATATATATATATATGAAAATTATTTCACGAAGGTAACACGTGAAAAATATTTATGATGAATAAAACCACGAAGGAAAGGAAACACAAAATGGTGCTCAAGCGCTTTCGTCTAATGACATCCTCAGGAACACTGAAGTGCATAAAAGGTTAAGCCTATATATAGGTTACAGAAAGAAAAAAAGAAAAAATAAATAACATACATACACACACACACATACATATATATATATATATATACATACATATCTATATACAAATACATACACACATACATACATACATATATATACAATAAACAGAGAAGTAAAAATAATAAAAAATTATAAAAAAATTAAAAATTAAAACCTTAAAAGATTACCAGTGAGGCGTACAGATTTTGTAAGGAAAAATATCGATTTTTAGCACAAGATCAAATGGATTATAAAATACAAATTTATACTATCGATTCCTTTTACATAGGTCAGACGGAAAGGATTTGCACATACGTATAAAACAGCATCAATATTCCGTTAGAACAGGACAGTTGTCCAGTGCCCTTTTTGTCCATTTGTCAGAGTTAGCCCACTGTATTGATTGGAATAATGCTTCAGTTTTATTCCATTCAAGCAACATTGTTAATAGAAATATTCTTGAGTCTGCCATTATCCAACTTTCAAATAACTTCAACATAAGCAAAGGTCTTTTTCAATCGATCCTGTTATGTTGAATTCCTTTAAAACAGATATAGATAAGAAGTGTAAAACATTAAATCTTTGGTAAACTTGTTTTCTACTTTATTAACTTTTAATTTGCATTTTATTTTTTTATTATTTTTATATATATATCGAAACCTGACCATAGGCAGCATTGTGTTAAAACCCGGACAGTATAAATTTGTATTTTTATAATCCATTTGATCTTGTGCTAAAAATCGATAGTATAAATTTGTATTTTTATAATCCATTTGATCTTGTGCTAAAAATCGATATTTTTCCTTACAAAATCTGTACGCCTCACTGGTAATCTTTTAAGGTTTTAATTTTTAATTTTTTTATAATTTTTTTATTTTTTACTTCTCTGTTTATTGTATATAATGTATGTATGTATGTTGTGTATGTATTTGTATATATAGATATGTATGTATATATATATATATATATGTATGTGTGTGTGTGTGTATGTATGTTATTTATTTTTTCTTTTTTTCTTTCTGTAACCTATATATAGGCTTAACCTTTTATGTACTTCAGTGTTCCTGAGGATGTCATTAGACGAAAGCGCTTGAGCACCATTTTGTGTTTCCTTTCCTTCGTGGTTTTATTCATCATATATATATATACTATATACCGGTATATATATTAGGGTGGTCCTTATTTTCAAATGTCTGAATTATCATGCTCCCAACCTGTTATATGGTGGCACTTATCACAAAAATAATTCTCATAAAATATTTCTTGAAAATATCAATTTTTACGGGTAGCTCAAAGGAACAGAAGTTTGCGCGCCAATTTGCCATTGCTTCAGATGCATGCCGGTTAAATATGAGAAGTGTTAACCCTCTTCAGATGGAGTTGTTTTTTACACAACTAATTAAAACTAAGTTTGTAAATAGTTCCTGGAATTAGATCACTACGGGGCTCCACTGTACTATCTCAAGATGTTTTTTAATAACATGACATAAAATTCAATAATAAAAAAATGTTTAGCATCTTTGTAATTTAGCATTAATATGCACAATTCTAGTATTTGTTGTAGGCGATAGATGGCATCCCATTACTCATGGTATGTATGCGGTGCCTGACATACAGCGCATTGCACTACAGTTCAGTGTCTCTCTTGCTGCTACGTGGTACGAGTGTTGTGTAGCTGCTGCCACTTTACAAGCGTATCTGCTCAGTGCTTATCTGAGATAATAGGGTTAAGCGTTCATCATCCTTTGAACTTTGTTCTGCAATTTGATTAATATTTTAGGAATAGTGAATCGAAATAACTTCTGTATTTAATTAGCAAATTATACTGTAATGATGGCAAAAAACACACGCGATAAGCAATGCTGCGCTTTACCTTGTGGACAAAATGCCGTAGAAGCTGACAGGGCAAAGCTCCCATCCATTGGAGAGGTCCTTGCAGTCTTCCTCCACAATCATCTTTCGCTTCATAAACCAATTCGTGAAGCAGCCACTGATGTGAAATTAAATTTTGGAGTTTTGGGCCCGCGCTCGAGTCCCGTAAAACGGAAAGATCGCATTGTTGGAAAAATAATGAAGTTAAACAAAGAATGGCAGCTGCTTCGAAAAAACAAGAACCGGCGTTCAGAAACCCAAATCAGGAAGGAAGAAGAGTTCAAATCTCAGATGGAAAACCTTTTCGACATCGCTCATGAAAATGCTATTCAAATAATCAAAAACGAAGAGGATCGCCAATTCCTGCTAGCCCAACGGGAGCCAGGCAGACGTGGGACGATGGGTTCTGTGGATACCGTACTGTCAAAAACGGAGCAAAAAGTTGCAAACAGAAAAGCAGCTCAAGATATGCAGCTACCGAAAGCCAAAGAAGAAGAGGAAGCATCCTGTTCTATTGGAACGCTGGCATCATCAAGTAGCAGTAACGAACATTCTTCAGAAGATGAACCACAAGAAACCTGTGGTGGTGAGCCTCTTCCAAAATGAAGTCGTGGAGTGAATAACATTTTGACTCCTGCACTTGCTTCAGCTTTAGACCGTTCTTCAATCAGTGACAGAAAGGCAACAATTGTTATAGCGGAAACTGCCCGCAGTCTGGGACATGACTTGAGAAAACTGGCCATTAATCTGTCATCAGTGAAGCGAGCTCGGGAGCGTGATTATGCCAAGACAGCAGAAACTTTGAAAAAAAAGTAGCAGACGATGTTCCCTTGATTATTCACTGGGATGGCAAACTTCTAGTGGACCTCACAGGGAAAGAGCGTGTGGACCGGCTCTCTGTTCTAGTGTCTGGACTGGGAATGCAACAGCTTCTTGGAGTCCCCAAAATTCCGTCTGGTACTGGAGAACACCAAGCACAGGCCGTGCGGGATAAGCTGCAGGAATGGGAATTGAGTGACAGAGTTGTTGGAATGAGTTTTGACACTACCGCATCAAATACGGGACATCACTCCGGGACTTGCGTCCTCTTAGAACAAAAACTTGGAAGAGATCTCCTCTACTTGCCATGCAGACATCACATCATGGAACTTGTTTTTGGTGCAGCTTTCCAGGCCTTTATGGGACCAACTTCTGGGCCTCCTCTTGTTTAAAAGATTTCAGCGTTTCTGGCCTCAACTGGATACGAGTCAATTTTCATTGGGTATTGATGACCAGGAAGTTGAAGCATCTACGAGAGAACAACGTCCCAGTCTGATCAACTTCGCTTTGTACCAGCTGTCACAAGATTATGCAAGGGATGACTACAAAGAATTCCTAGAGTTAGCTCTTCTTTTCTTGGGTCGAGCAGAGTCCCACGGCTTTCATCACTCTTTTAAAGCTCCTGGCGCCATGCATCACGCTTGCTGGTTATCGAAGTGTTGTATTTCTTCAAGATATGGATGTTCCGGAAAGAGTTTAAATTAACAGCCCAGGAGGAGCGCAGCCTACGGGATATCTGCGTATTCACCGTCACCAATTACATGAGGGCCTGGTTCCGTGCCCCATTGCCAGCAGCTGCACCGCTGGAGGATCTGAATCTGATGAAGGCTCTGTCCAGTTATCCACATACAATGATTGCAAAGACTACAACAGCCATTCAGTGACCACTTGTGGTATCTCTCTGAGAGCTTGGTTGCATCAGCGCTGTTTGTTCCAGAAGTTTCTGTGGCTACGAAGAGGGCTATAATGAAGGTTATGGAGTTCAAAGAAAGAGATGAGGATGCACGAAAAAAGTTCAACCAAAGAGTTTTCAAGCCGACAATGACCCTGGATGCCTTCGCCTCAAAACAATCGAAGAAGCTATTCGTTTATTTCAACCTGCCGTAGGATTTCTTGGAGAAAGATCCTAATGACTGGAATTCCTTTCCCTCATTCCAAGACGCTACAAGAGATGTTTCTAGCATAAATGTGATCAATGATAATACTGAACGCGCAGTAGCTATCATACAAAATTTCAACCAGAGGCATACAAAAGATGAAGAACAGCTGCAGTTCCTTCTTCAAGTTGTGGCTGACTATCGCCGAAGCTTTCCCGACAGCAAAAAGGAGACCTTGATTGGGCAACAGTGAGTGGTTTGGCAACCATGACACCCGCGTCTTGAACGGCTAATACCCAACGATATAGTTGGGGGGGGGGCCCAAATGCCATGGTCTCATAGGGATATAGATTAAAACTTTGAAGTCCTTGAGCTACCTCTAAATATTAATTGATTCAAATGAAATTTCTACCCAAACGTTTTTACATTATATGCCACCATTTCAGGGGTTGAGAGCCACCTCTTTCCTAACCTCAAAATTAGACATGTAAATAAGGACCACCCTAATATATATATATATACAAGGCGTCCCAAAAAAATGTATACACACTTTAACAGCTGATAGCGCAATTGATGTTTCTTTCTTTCCAAGTTAAACCCATTAGAATTAATAATGGCAGTCAGACTAAGCTTTGAACAAAGGAAATTCATTCTAAAATGCTACTGGAAGTGTGAAAACGCAGTTGAAGTGCAAAGACAGTTTAGGAGGGAGTTTCAAACAGATCCACCAACGCGACTTACATCACTCGAATTAGAGATAAGTTTTGAAGCCGATGGAACTGTTCAGAATGTCCACAAGAAGCGTTCCGGAAGACCACGGACATCGACAAGCCCCACAAAGCAAGAAAGAGTACTGGAAACGTATCACCAAAGTCCAAGAAAATCTGTGCGGCAAGCGAGTCGTGAGGTAGGAATTTCAGAATCGTCTGTCCAACGCATTTTGAAGCGCTGTCAATGGAAAAGTTACATTCCAAGATTAGTCCATGCTATTAATGAAGATGATCCGGACCGAAGAGTGGAGTATTGCGAGTGGTACTTGGCACGATGTGGATGTGGATTGGACGAAGGGGTTTCGTAGAATACCCTCCGCGTTCACCAGACCTCACACCACTAGACTTTTTTTATGGGGATACTTAAAAGACAAAGTCTACGCTATAAAACCTGCAACAGTCGCTGAATTGAGAGCAGCCATTGAACGAGAATGCACACAAATACCAAACGAAATGTTTCGTGATGTTTGCGATTTCATTGCTTCGCGTTATCAGCAGTGCCTGGACCAGAACGGACGTCAGTTTGAAAACAGGCGTTGACAAAACAATTAAATAATGTCTGTAGATTCTATTACATTTTGAAAATGAAATGTATTTTAATAAACACTGCCTTTATAATTATTTAAAGTGTGTATACATTTTTTTGGGACGCCCTGTATATATATATAGATATATATATATATATATAATTATATATATATATTATATATATATATATATATATATATATATATTGACGATTGGTTAGGTTAAGTCGTAATATTTTCATTAGTTTTAACGTTTTATTTGATTAGGTATACCCGGATACGCGGACAAAGTTGGGGAACGCAAACTCACTAGGATAATGTAGGGGAACGTAAACTACACTAGGATAATGTAGGGGGATCTTTTCGGTTTTAGGTCCGGCATTGGATTTTTTTCATATTTTTGGTATAGACGTAGATTTTTACGCTGATTCCATTTCCGCAATCCGTTTCTTGGAGAAATAAATACGAAAAAAGTTATGTGCGAGTTTATTACGTTTATAGGTTTCCAGAACACAGAACGGAACACAAACCAAAGTTTGCTACTTGCCAAACTGCGCAATATCGTTCAGCATTTGGCGCACTAGATTTTGCCTGCGTGTCGGCGACGCCAGAGAAACTCGCAGAGATACGAGTCGATCATGGAACTGTGCGTACCACCCGGCGCTTGTCACCGCGTTTGAGTTGGTTCCACGTCAACTCTATCCGTTGCGTGTGTGCTCAGTTGAAGGGTCCACGAAGTTTTTGCTGTGGTTCACTGTTTTGTGACTGAAGCTGTACTCTTCGAGCTGTTCGATGCGTTCATACGCAGGGTAGGTTAGGTTAGGTTAGGTTAGGTTTGGGTAGGTTAGAGTAGGGTAGGTTAGGTTAGGTTAAGTATAGGTGGATATTTGAATACAAGTTTTGGGCCATAACGTTTTTCGTGTTTATTTCTCCAAGAAACGGATTGCAGAAATGGAATCAGCGTAAAAATCTACGTCTATACCAAAAACATAGAAAAAATCCAATGCCGGACCTAAAACCGAAAAGACCCATGTAGGGGAACGTAAACTACATTAGGCACCACAGGGGACGTAAACTACACTTGCTCCTAAATTTTTAAACAAGGAGGCAGTTTAGAATTCCAGTTCCACTTTGCCGTCCAACATGTGTTAATTAAATAATAAAGTACTGCACACTCAGCCGGCCGGGGCCGGGCGGTGCACAGGTTTGCTGTCACTATCTCGTATTTATTTCAACATCGTTTTTTTATACTATAAACTATGAGTATTTATACATTTATTAAAACATTGTGTAAAAGTAAATGCAAAAAAAACTACTTTTTCTACGTGAAGGTCAAAATATGAAAATAAAAACCCACTCTAATAGACAGAGTTTATTTCCACGACAGAATCTGTATGTTTAGAACAGGAAGATAGTTTTAAATTTGCGCGAATGTACTTAATGAAAATGCCCTTCCGGTGTCGGAGGAGAATGGGATCTAACCTAGGTGCGAATTTCTAACGGTCGGTCCCTGGACTGTTTTTCCCTCTTGTTTTGGTTCATTCGTGTGTTTCTGTATCCACCCTCGGAGGATGCCAGTGGGGCGTCGAAACTGTCGTGGAAATAAACTCTCTATTAGAGTGGGGTTTTATTTTCATATTGTGTAAAAGATTCATTTGAATGATTCACTTTTTAAAATTTTGATAAAATTCATTTTGTGAGTGAAAGTTCAAAAAAATACTCCCCTGCAATAATTTTTGCTTTACGTAGAAAGGGCAGGAGCCCGTAAAAAAATATTCCCCTTTATAAGGAAAAAAGAGCCAAAATCAAGGTCTCGCTTCGATGACGCTGGTATTCGTATTAAGTTTATTTATATTTTCATTAATAAATAATAAAGAATTTCTCTGTGAAAGAAAATCGTCGGGTCTTCCGCAAGGAGGTATCGATTCTTCTTGAATTATACCAATTAAACATTTTATTTCAGTTTCTTTGGCAATCTGACGACATTGCACGCAAAGAAATCGTCCATTGAGATGCAGATGTAATATTTTACCTCTCTAATTAATGATAATTGGTACTGGCGAAGTAGTTACCTGGTTTGATAGATTCGCTCAGCACCTATATATCGTTGTTTGAATAAGCCGACCTTGAAAAACACTTTCTATTTTCGTTTGTATTAACTTATTTCCAGCGTGTGGTGCTGGAAACGTAAGGTTTTCCTCTAAATAGGTTTTCCTTATTTTCTCTTTCAAGAAAATTACGTTAGTTTAAAACCAATTAAGTATTAAATACTCAGTCAAATATTTAATATTTATAACTAATAGACATAAATAACTTGAGTGTAGCATAACTAAGGGATCAACTGAAGATCGGGCCCCCAACCTTCTTTGGTTAGCCTTATAAGGCTAACTAACGAAAATATTACGACCTAACTAACTAATCGTTAGGTCAACTGTACGCCTTGAACGATTGGTTAGGTTAGGTCGTGATATTTTCGTAGTTAGCCTTATAAAGCTAACTAAAGAATGCTGGGGGCCCTGATCTTCAGGTGATCCTAATTAAGTGTAGCATAACTAAATAAATACATGGGTCTTACAGTTCACAATGACATAAATAACTGTGAAGCTGGACTATTTATTTGATTAATGTGGCCCTAAGGTTTAGGCTTTATTGGGCTCAAACGTAATGTATGCTTGTTGAACACGAGTCGAATAAGGAACACAACGAGTTTATAAAAGTCTATAAATCATTATATTCACTATAAATTATAAATTTAACAAATTATAGAATTTAAATAAGTCAGTGGAATGCCTGTTACGAGAAATCATATTATATTATAATAATTATTAATTATTATAATTAATTATAATATTATAATATAAAGAAGCAGAAAAGCAAAACAACAGCATTGCTAGTTTCGGTTAGAAGCTCCCCCGGAAGACATAGCCTTTCTGGCTGCTCCCAGGGGGTTAGGTGAAAGACTTCAATTCCAGCAGTAGTGTGTGAAATGAGAGCAGTAACCATTTACTAGAGCAGTGGTTTCTGAATCTGGGGTACGCGTACCCCTAGGGGTACGTGAGAGAATCTTAGGGGGTACGCGACGGGGTCCTGAAAATATAACCCGTTTAATATTATATACGATTAACAAACGGCCACGAGTCACACGGTCGTAAAGAAAGTAAAAATCCTCTAATCTCTCGAAAATCCAGAAAATCCCTTGAAGAATTCAAGGGGTACAGAAGAAGAAAAAGGTTGAGAACTGCTGGACTAGAGTAAGACAACGAATGGTCGTGAGAGGAAGTCGGTTGTCTACTCAGGCAGTGGTTCCCAACCGGTTTTGGCTTATGGCCCCCTTAGGAACCTTATTTTTCCTGTGGCCCCCATAAGCATTATTTTCAGTAGGTAATATGCAGATTTAACTCTATTTTACAAAATAACATTTTCCTGTGGCCCCCTTCAAATGTGCCATGGCCCCCGGTTGGGAAACACTGGTCCGACTCTACTGTACAGGATATCCCCTTTACCCCTGAACCTTTTTCTACGAGAATAGGGTGCGTGGCGTAACAACTAACAAGAGCCCCGGTTGCGACAGATGACTAGGGCCCTTGATGGAGCTGAAAAATTTTCACTGTTGTTCACTGAATGAATTTATGAAATTATGTGTGATGAAAATTAGTTTATCAAAAATAAATTTATAGAAATACAATTATGTAATAAATAAAATTAAAAATGAAATATTATTCAAGTGAAAGAATATCAACCAACGTAAGTTTTCAATTCATCAAAACCTACAGAAATCATATTTCATTCATATTTGAGTATCATTCAGAAAAACATTTTTTATTCTGAACTTAAATACAATAAATGCATAGTTTATATATACACACACACACACAATATATATATATATATATATATATATATTTAGGGTCCACTTATTTGGGGTGTTTTTCATTTTTGGGAATTTCTATCAGGACGGCGCATTTCTGGTGTCATTCCGTCAAAAACATTGTATGTAAAATATGTTTGAAATAAAATAATAATTAGAACTGCCTCAACGAGGTCAAAGTTTATACTTTTTGTCGAAAAGTACTCATGGCGTTCTGTTATCATGTCAGTTTTCGTTTCGATAGCTGCTGTAGTTTCTGAGTTGAAAAATGATAACAGACAGACAGACGGACGGTCAGAGTCGTTGGTTTAGTCTTCCGCACTGGTGTACAGAAGACTAAAATGAGGTATTATACAGGGTGTAACACGAGTTTATCCAAATATTGATACAGGCGAAAGAACATGTTATTCTAAGTAGAAAATGGGTTGGGACGAGTTTTGCCAACACTAACAGTGTTTCATTCTCTTTTCAGTGAGTTCTGAAACGACGTGATGGCTTCGGCAACAAGATCTAAAACAGCAGTCTATCTCCTGGGACCGTGGACCACAGCATCACAGGAAGCATGCTGCCTACGGAAAGCAGGCGCTTCAGTACTTTTTCCACCTTCACCTTGACGTCAAGAAGCCGATCAAGGAAGCAGCCGCTGAGACAGTGACCGCAGTCAAGGAATTCTGGAGCGGTCCCGTATTCCTACGCAGAAAGACCAACGCGCAAGGGACAAGGTTCTCCGAATGTACGAGAAGTGGCGGGCTCTGAACAAGAACTCGAAACGGCGCACTGTGACCCAAATCAGGAACGAGGCCGAGTTTCCTCTCATCCCTTGACCGCCTCTTCGACATCGCACACGAACAGGCGATGTCGATGATCACAATCGAAGAGGACAGGGAGTTTCCGGGACAAAGGGCCGAGGTGCGGCGCGGCCGCATCTCCTCCACACGTGACATGACGCACACTGAGGAGGAGCGTGCGAGGAGACAGGAAAGCGGAAAGGAGCCGCCGGCAAGATGATGAAAGGGCGAACAGAGAGAGCCGAGAAGAACTCGTCGAACTGGCATCGAGCTCCAGCTCAGGTGCAAGCAGCCCGACTCGGTCACCGACACGGCGTCGTCGCCGAGAAGAAGAGGAAGAGCTCTCTCTCCCGGGCCCGTCCACGTCGAATGCAGAAGCATCTACGACCCCTTTACACCCAAGCGATTCCGCGCGTCGAAAAAGATGATCACCCCTGATCTCTCCGCAGCGATGGATCGACGAAACTTACCGACCGAGAAGGTGTTTTTTTGCTGTCGGCGGCTGCGAGGAGCTTGGGCCACGACCCTGAGGAGCTGGTCTTGAACCGCGAATCCTCCCGCGACCGAGCAAAGTTCCGTGCTATGGCAGCAGCGGAAATGAAGGCAGCCTTCCATCCTACTGTGCCGCTGACCGTTCACTGGGACGGGAAAATCGTACCAGCGGCTGACGGAGGCCCTGCTGAAGATCGCCTTCCAGTTCTGGTGTCTGGGGAGAACGTCGACAAGCTTCTGGCTGTGCCCAGCCTCCCCGACGGCACCGGCCGCGCCATGGCGGAAGCCGTCCTCTCTGCCCTCGAGGATTGGGACATCAAGGGACGGATCTGTGCCCTCTTTTGACACCACCGCCTCAAACACAGGACTCTCAGGAGGAGCTTGCTATATCATTGAGCAGAAACTCGAGAAGACAGTGCTTCTTTGGCTTGCCGCCACCACATCCACGAACTGGTGTGCGAGAAGGCATTCACGGCGTGCCTCGGTCCCTCTACTGGTCCTGACATCCTCCTGTTCAAACGATTCGCCGCCCAGTGGGACTTCATCGATCAAACCAAAGCGAAGCCCTTCGAGGATGGAACCATGCCGCAGCACCTGAAGGACGCCCGCGACGACCTGCTGATCGAATTCAGCCGCCTCCTCGACGGTCAACATCCACGTGATGACTACAGGGAACTTCTGGAGCTCTCTGTAATTGTGCTGGGCGGTCCGAACAAGCGGGGTGCCCGGTCGCTCGTCCCGGCGCCTTCCATCGCGCGCGCTGGATGGCAAAAGTCATCTATGCCATCAAACTGTTCCTGTTCCGAGAACAGTTTCAGATGTCGTCAGGCGAAGCGGCTGGAATCCGGCGATTCACCATCTTCGCCGTGTCCATTTACGTGACGGCCTGGTACAAAGCGCCGCTCCCGGCAACGGCCCCAGCCGCGGACCTCGCGCTGCTCAAGGCCCTCGTCTATTATCCGGACTCAGCGTGGCCAAGGCGACGGCGACAGTCTTCGCCAGGCACCTATGGTACTTGAGCGAGCGCCTCGTCACCCTGGCCATCTTCGACGAGGGTATCGACTTGGCGACAAAGCGGGAGATGATTAAAGCGATGGAAGAAGAGGAAGGATCGGAGGATCCCCCGCGGCGTATCAATGTGGACCTGTCCACCGCCTCAATCGCCAACAATACATTGGCCAAGTTCACAACGACTACATCAAAGGAGTTCTTCAAGGTTCTGGACATCAGCACCGCCTTCCTGCTCAAGGATCCGGAGGAGTGGCGGACGGACCCAGCCTTCATCGCCGCATCCCGCCGAGTCCAGGCCCTTCAAGTTGTCAATGACTTCGCGGAGCGCGGGGTGGCGTTGATGCAGTCTTTCAACCTGGCCCTTACCAAGAGTGAAGACCAAAGGCAGTTCCTCTTACAAGTGGTCGAGAAGCACCGCTGTGACTTCCCAACCGCCCGCAAGTCCACCGTGACCTCTGCAAAGTAGGCAACAATGAGAGGGAGATGGGCGCCCATGATACCCCCCCCCTTGAGGGGCTAATACTCGAGTTGAGGGGGACCTAGAGTTGAAAGTATGAAGTCCAGTTATATGTTTTAGGTCAAGATTAGTAGCTTGAACAAACTAGAAGTGATATTTATTTGCTAGAGGCATAGAACATCATGATCTAAAATTTCTACTTTTCGAGAAAATATACAAACTTTGACCGTATTGAGGCAGTTCTAATATTGTTTTATTTCAAAAAATTTTACACACGATATATTTTGACAAAATGGAACCAGAAACGCGCCCGTCCCGATAAAAATTCAAACTTTCGAAAATAAGTGTCACCCCTAAATATATATATATATATATATATATATATATATATATATATTATATATATATATATATATATATATATATATATATATATATGAAAATTATTTCACGAAAGTAACACGTGAAAAATATTTATGATGAATAAAACCACGAAGGAAAGGAAACAGAATGGTGCTCAAGCGCTTTCGTCTAATTACATCCTCAGGAACACTCATCCTGAGGATGTCATTAGACGAAAGCGCTTGAGCACCATTCTGTGTTTCCTTTCCTTCGTGGTTTTATTCATCATATATATATATATATTATTTTTTTATCATGAATGGACAGGAGTCAGGAGGCCCCCTGTTGCTGGAGGCCCGTGTGCGGCTGCACCCCCTGCACCATGCTAGTTACGCCCCTGATAGGGTGATGGGTAAAGGGAAGGGTAAAGGAATTTATGGGACACCCTGTAGAACAGACGTAGCAACAAGCTGTGCTGGTCTCTCTCTTTAGTTAAATGATTTGCTGCGTAAAGATAGATAAAACTGAAAAAAACAGTCTTAAAATAAACTTTTGTTGTAAATTAATTAAACTTCATTCTTTATAAAAGTTTGGTTTTCGCCTTCAGTAAATTTAAGAATGTTCACGTCATCGTAAAAAAGTTATAGAACTCTTCAATGGTGGTTCGTTGGTTGACTTCATTTTTGATTCTCAGTCATTAGTTTGTGAGCTGTATGAACTTGGTTCCCTGCTATTCGCCCGAACAGGCAACGAGCCATAAGACTTATATACAGTATATACGAGTATATATTCCCACCTGGAAAAAAGTTATAGCACTCTTCAGTGGTGGTTCGTTGGTTGACTTCATTTTTTATTTTCAGTCATTAGTTTATGAGCTGTATCAACTTGGTTCCCTGCTATTCGCCCGAACGGGCAACGAGCCATAAGACGTATATACAGTATATACGAGTATATATTCCCACCTGGATTATTGCGTTCAGTTCTGGTCGTCATATTTATGACACAACATAGACAGAATGGAGAGTAGGCCGGGTCGAAAAATTAAATTTGTGAATTTCCACATGCCTGTGTCCAAGAAATTTGTAGATGTATTATAAATGTTCAACAATGATTAAAAAAACTAAATTGATCAAGTTTTAGATGTTCCGCAAGTCCTCTGAAGATTGCGAGTAAAACGTAAAACATTACAAAAAACTTTTAAACTTTTAAAACTTTATTTAAATACGTAAACTTTATTATTATTTTGCAATTATGATTTTTTATTAAGATTTTCTTGTATTTTTTGTGTTCTTGTTGCTATTAAGTTTTTTCTTGGCTGTGTTTCGTCCAGAATATATATAATTTATATATACACAATTTTTCTTTTCAGAATTGATTATTTGAATAGTTAAATACGCGTTGTTACACTAACAGAGTGACTTTCCCAAATTATCCGAAGTGGCTGAGGCCTTATAAGTGAAAGCAAATGTTGAAAAAATCAAGAGTCCAGCTGTTTCCATTTTTGGGAAAGCTGAGCTCAGTGGAAATCAACTTCCCCTATATGAAGATGTTTCAAAAGAATATTTACAAACAAGATATCTCTTACTTATAGCTAGTGAGGGGAAAAAAGGGTCAAATGCTAATGATGTGGCAAGAATAGTTGCATCAAAGGTAAAAGAGATCTGGAAAAGTGCATCAATTCCAACAATATCAGAACAGCAAATATTAGCCAGAGTAAAGGATTGTCATGAAAAATCTAAAAATATGATGAAGACTGGTAGAAAAAGGAAAGATTTTGAATCTAAACTGACCGCGTTCAAATCCAAAAATCAAAGGCTTTTTGATATTGCTGCCTGCAAATGCCATGATCTGTTTTCTTGCACTTGTGAAAAAGAGTTATGGAACGTTCTTTCCTAATTGACCAAAGAGGTGCACGAAAAGTGGCAATAGGCAGTATTGATTTACGGACAACGAAGAAACTGCAAATAAGATCTGAGCGTAAAGAACAAGAAAGAGCACGATTTTCTAAAAACATTGAAGATGGAGATATCAATAACCCATCCACTTCCAGGGAAGAGCCAATGGACTGGGATAACTTTCATACAATTCCTGATTCTGACACATCAACAGATACAGATAGAGAGCGTGATGATAATGATCACATTGAGAAAGGTATAAAGAAATCAGGTGAAGCACATAAGCTCACTCGCAAATTGCCTTCATTAGCAAAAACTTGTGACCGATTCGGAATATCAGACAGAGCTGGTGCAGCCGTTGCCTCTGCTGTTCTGGAAGATTTTGGTCTCATTACCTCTGAAGATTATCACAATGTTGTGGATAAGAATAAGGTGAGACGGCAGAGAAAGAAGATCAGAGAGGAGTTGAGTAAATCAAGTGAAGAAAGTATAGAAACATTGTATTTTGATGGAAGAAAGGACTTAACTAAAGCAAATATCTGTAAAGATGGGAGGTACTACAGTACAACAATTACTGAGGAACACATCACGCTTATAGCTGAACCAGAATCAAAATATCTTGGGCACTTCACTCCTGTGACTGGAAATTCAACTAACATTTCCAAGGGAGTGATAAAGTTTCTTTACAGTAAAAATATTAAGGTAGACAATCTGAAGGTCATTGGATGTGATGGAACCAATGTAAACACTGGCATACATAATGGAGTTATCAGGCAACTAGAGGTACACTACAATACTCCTTTTCATTGGTTCGTGTGTTTGCTGCACACCAATGAGCTACCTCTCCACCATTTGTTTAATTATTTGGATGGTAAAACCAAAGGACCAAAAGCCCTTGCTGGAAATGTTGGCAAAAGTCTTACTGCGTGCGAAAAGATGCCAGTTGTGAAGTTTGAAGCAATCAAATCAAGTAATATGCCTTCTATTCCGGGGGATCTCGATCTAAGCCAAGATCAAAAGTATCTCATGGAAATTTGTAATGCAGTCATAGAAGGCCAATGTTCCCAAAACCTTGAAAACCGCAACCCAGTTCTTTGAACCATGCCAGATGGCTTACGACAGCCAACAGGATAGTTAGACTTTATGTTGCAACCAAAAAGCCGCCAGAAAACTTGAAAACTCTGACCGAATTCATTGTTCGCGTTTATGCCCCAACGTGGTTTAATATAAAGCGAAATCCTTACTATTACCAGGGACCAAGGCACCTCTGGTTTATGATATCTAGTTCAAGATACCTATCTGATGAGCTTAAGCCAGTCATTGATCCTGTTATTGAAAGAGGGGCATATTTTGCTCACCCAGAAATTTTATTGGTCTCGATGTTATTTGATGAAAAGCAAGTGATGAGAGAGTTAGCTTTCCGGCGCATTCTCTTAGCCAGGGAAAGTGTGTCCTCGGACATTAGAGAATTTAGACGGCCTGAAATTAATTTTTTGGCAAGAGACTACACAGATTTAATTCGATTTGGAGACTACCCAAGATATGAACCACCTCTGACAAAAAGCTTGACAACACCCAGTTAGAGCTTATCGTAAAGGGTGACGAAACTAACCCTCTATTGAAAAAGTACCCATGTCATTCACAAGCTGTGGAAAGACGTGTCAAACTTGTAACAGAAGCATCAGCTTCTGTCTGTAGCCAGGAAAATAGAGATGGTTTTATAAAGGCAAGAATTGCTTCAAGATCAAACATGCCTACATTTGAGTCAAAATGCGAATACAAATGTCAATAAACTACATGTAAAAACTAATGGAAGGGAGGTTGGGCTGGGCATGGTGTGGAATTCGACCTACAGCCACCTCCTCGTGGTGAATTCTGGGTGAGTTGCCTCGTAAACTATCATGGCAAGTCAGCAAAGAGCTGTAGTTTACTATACGGAGTATCGGAAAAAATCACCAAAACTTTAAGTGACTTGTGGAACCTCAAAATATTTATATAAAAGCTTGAAACTTTGTCATGATACTTCCTATGTAGGTACACAAACTTTCGTAATACAGGGTAAATTAAACTTCCCCAAAAATTTTTTTCAAGCAAAAACGACCCGGCCTAATGGAGAGGTGGAGAGGGTGCAGCAACGGGCTACTGAGATGATTCCCAGGCTTAGAAACAAATCAACGCTGCCAGTTTAGAGACGTTAAATTTATTCTCGCTCGTAAAAAGACGGATTCGAGGAGATTTAATCCAGATGTTTAAAATGATTAAAGGTTATGATAATGTCGACGCCGAAAACTATTTCACCTCCAGAAATGCAGATAGAACTCGCGGTAATGATCTCAAATTAGTGGGTAAACATTTTAATTCTAATGAAGCTAAACATTTTTTCTTCAGTCGTATAGTTAATTTGTGGAGTGGATTGCCAGCCAGCGGAGTTCAAAGTAATTCGGTCGAGTCCTTTTAAAAGAGACTAGATACTTATCTTGCCTTAAACCCCAAGTTACTCGTAGAAGCATTTGTTAACGCATAAAAGTATTGTAGAATTTTCACTCGGATTCTCTCCTCTTCTCTTTAAAGTTCCCTACTTGCTTTCAACCTCCTTTCTTTGGTTTGCTTCAAAATTTTCACTTGGCTTTAAATTTCCTTATATCTTTTAACCTTCCTCCTCAAACAGATAGCCTCATAGGGACCAGTCGGTATGCTGCTGTTTGGTGTCCTTTATATATATATATATATATATATTTATACTGTTTACATATTCAAAAATAATATTACATCGTTTTAGAATACATCACACTATATATACTATGACGTTGCATATCAGGAATGAATTTCTACTTTTTACCACAAACATTTTTTTTTATACAGGAAGGAGAATGCCCGCAAAAACGCCCCCCCCCCCTAATAGAGGAAGAAGAGAGCCAAAATCAAGGTCCAAGGTTTCGAGATGCCTGGACACTCTGTGTTTGAAAGATTAGAGGTTATAGACAGGGGTAAAGATGGGAGGAAAATTGTTTCAGGGTTGACCGTGCATGGTATTTATTATAATTTAAAATATTTCCTCCACATTTCTCACATATTATTGTTATAATTAGGGTTACCATTCGTCGGTTTTCCGGACATGTCCGGAGAAATTTTAGTAATTATAACATTGATTTTTGAGGTCATAACACTTGTTCTTATTTATAGATACTCAATGTAGACGACATGTAGTACGCAGTATACCGTATTTCCCGGCGTATAACACGCACTTTTTTTTCCTCCAAAATACTCCAAAAATCACCCTGCGTTAAAATTAACTCGTTAAAATTGTACATGTGAAGTGAGGTAGGAGGTATATTTTTTCGTAAATTTTTATTTTCCTAAATTTTCTCTTCAAAATAATTTTCTCTTCAAAATTAGGGTGCGCGTTATACTGCGGGAAATACGATATACAGGGTGTCCCGTAAGTCTGGACCCATAGGGAAAAATAATAAAATTACAAAATAGTCCAAAAATTTATTACATAATCTGTTCAAAGTGTCCGCCGTTGTGTCGCACACATAGTTGAAGACGCAATCTCCACTGCGACAGCACTTTCTGAATCACAGTCGCAGAAATTTCTTGACACGCCTCCACAATGCGTGCTTTAAGGTGGAAAATGTTCTGAAGTTTGACCTCGTACACTTTGGCTTTCAAGTGGCCCCACAAATAAAACTCCAGCGGAGTAAGATCATAATAAAAAAATAATAAAAATAATAATAAAAATAATAAAAAAATATATTATAAATAAATTTTTGGACTATTTTGTAATTTTATTATTTTTCCCTATGGGTCCAGACTTACGGGACACCCTGTATAACACATTAATACAAAGTGAGTTAGTAGATACTGATACAGGTACACCCCCACCCTCTCCGGAGTGTCCTCTTTTTTGAAAGTTCAAATATGGTAACTCTATATTAATATCAAAACCGAGTAGACCATGTTAAAACCGCTTCCCGTTAGATCAGTTAAACGATGGTTGTTCTTGGTGGTTGGTTGATTGGGTGACCTCCTCCTCTACGTTCAGATGATGTAGCAGTAACACCCGTGGTTCGGATCAAGCGTGAAGCTGCAATCCCCTTTCATCACATGACAGAGGTCAAACAACCCCAAAACATCACATCTGAATCGAGTTTGTACGTACTCAATGAAGAAAATTAACCGTGGTTGTGGTTCTCTCCTTATTGTCGAAATAACTAGTTTTGTTTTCATTTTCAGACAGTGGAAGACCTTGACACCATGACATATTTTGTGTAATGTATATTTTATACAGAGTTTACAGCATACACAAGTCACGAATTTAGACCAAGGCTTTGAGTGACTCTCAACTGTTAATATGCTATGAAAAATAATGACTGTTTTCCAACGCGACATCACTTCTCTGAGGATTGTGGTAAAGATGTTCATTGCGGACCAAAATCAAATCATGTACATTTTAATCACTTGGTAGATATCGGAAAATGTTTGTTTAACATTTACAACCACGAAAACGCATCTATGCTCTGAAACTCGAGCAAAAAATTTGAGTGAAATTTTGCCTGAAAATTTGTTCTCTCTGGAATGAGAACATATTTTATAAGCATTTGCTCAATCCTTTCAGCTTTTAGTTATTAACAGTTTCCTGTAAGATTAATTACTCGTATAAAGACATTCTTACTCTTATTATTACTTATTCCTTTATACTTATTACTCTTATTATTATTCTTATTACCACAAATGAAGTAATTCTCTCTCAAATTACCCAAACTCTGATGAGAAGCCATTTGGGTCAGAATTAGTTTGAATGTTCGTCTAATGTATTCGAACAATTTTAGACCTTCAAATTAATCAAGCGCAGTTCTTGCAAAGTCTAACAACTTTGCCACAGAAATCAGATCCATTAATAACTCATTCGTGGTTAGTTGCTTAATGCTGAGGCAGACATAGTTTGCAAAATGGAAGTTCAACTTACTTTGATATTAAATTCTATCAGAAATATATCTGTCTGTAATTAATAGGTAATGTTGTAACAGTATTAGATGTTTATATATATACATATATATATATATATATATATATATATATATATATTATAATATATATATATAATATATATATATATATATATATTATATATATATATAGTGTGTGTGTGTGTGTGTGTGTGTGTGTGTGAATATTATTTTTGTAAGAAATTCAACGCCATCAAGTCGACTATTAATTTCGAACTGACAGAAATAATAAAATTGTATTTGTATGATATGGCATGGAAACATATTATATATATATATATATATATATATATATATATATATATATATATATATATATATATAAAGAGAGAGAGAGAGAGAGAGAGAGAGAGAGAGAGAGAAATACGTAAGTTTGAAAATAATAGTCGAAGTTTGAAGTTTGTTTTCATTTTTAAATAGTTTAGGTCTCATGAGGAGGTAGTGAATTGCATAAACTTAAAATATAATAGTTTTGGAGTCAAGGTTAGTACTTACGTGTGACCTTCAGGGAATAGAGGAAAGTGACTGGTGGGTGAGTTGTCAGCTGGCATTCGTATTGACCGGCATCCGATAACTGGACGTCTCGAACGAACAGCTCCCAGGCCTTTGAGAGAGAAAAGAATTACTTTTTTCACCATAAAATTTTTGAGCAATGATGTTTCACTGTTCCAGTGAATTCGTAATCGCTTTCAAGTTTTAATATAATAATATATTTACTGAAAAAAAGGCCAAATCTGTAAAAATTATCGTATATTAAAAATTTATATAACCAATTATAAATTGTGAAAACGCCACCAAATCTTTGTGAGTCAAGTTTACAAATCTTTGCAACTGTTACTACATTATCAGTACTCAAAATATTTCAATGATGTTCGTATCTAATTTTTCTTAATGCCAATATCATCCCCCAAAAATTCTCGGATGATGTAAAACTTTTGCCCATATTTGTAATAGTTAACACACACACACACACACACACACAAATATTACACATATATATATATATATATATATATATATATATATATATATATATATATATATATATATGATGCAAACCCACAAAGAAAAAGAAAAATGATTTCAAGGCACTTCGGTATTCAGCAATACACCTCGTTAGGGAATGCTGAATACACGAAAGGCTTTGGAATCATTTTTCTTTTTTCGTGTGGGTTTGTATCATTCATTCATTTCACGTGAAATTCACCATATATATATATATAAGGGTGTTTCAGGAGGAAAGGTCAATACTTCGGGAGGTGATAGTATCGGTCATTGTGAGAAAAAAGTTCATATGAACATGTGTCTAATTCTGAATGGTTACGGAGATAGAGCTGTTTGAATCTACAAATACAAAAGCATTGTTAATGGTAATCAAGAAAGAGAAACCAATTACTGTTTCTAACATTTAATGTTTAAACATTGGCATTTTGAATGGTATCAGATACAGAAATGACAAATTTGTTACAGTTTACAATACGTTTTCGAAAATCCCACCGTCAACCTCAATGCACTTTGCAACTCGTGTGCGAAGATCGCGTGTTGTTCGTCTGAGTTGATCTTGACGTTCCTTTATGCGGGCAGCAGCATCCAAAATGAGCGCGAGCAATTCGTGTCATGTATCCACCTTTCTTTTGTAAACTTGACTTTTCATCCACCCCCACAAACAATAATCTAACGGAGAGAGGTCTGGAGACCTTGGTGGCCATTGAATGGGACCACCGCGGCCGATCCATCGACCAGGGAAAGTTTGATTTAGGTATTGCATCACCAGACGGGTAGAATGTGGAGGAGCTCCGTCATGCTGAAAGTACATACCAGCGGTGTAGCCAAAGGAACATCCTCCAATAGTCCTGCCAATTCATTTTGCAGAAATTCTAGGTAACTTTGTCCTGTAAGACGATTCTTTAAAGTAACAGAGCCAATCAGCTGATCATCGATGATACCGCACCACACATTGGCAGAGAAGCGATGTTGAAAATTTGTTTCCACAGTGGCATTTGGATTTTCGTCTGACCACCGATGAGAGTTACGAGTGTTGTTGATACCGTCACGGGTGAAAGTAGCTTCATCGGTGAACAGTATTAATCGAAGCAATCGGCGATTAGCATTTACCCAATGACAAAATTCCAGTCGCATGGCAGCGTCTCCTGGTTGAAGGTGTTGTACACGCTGCACATGATATGGATGCAAGCCTTCCTTACGTAATGTTCGCCATACTCTTGTGTGTGGTACACCGAGACGTGTAGAAATTCTTCGTGAGCTAGTAGTAGGACTACGCTCTACCAACTGAAGAATGTTTTCCACTTCATCCACATCTTGTTGACCTTCACATTCAGATGAAACATGAGCGCTGGGAAGTGTACCAATCTCACGCAATGTGTTGAAAACCCTGGTAAACACTTCGACCCGGAATTCTGCGGTTCGGAAACCGTCGACGGTATTCTGCAACAGCCGCTGTTGCACTTCCATCGCAAAAACAGTAGACATACACCATATCTGCATATTCGGCATGTGTGAAGGTGTGTGGCATTCTTAACACTGCTTCAAACACCAAACGATGTCACTCACAACAGTCAGCTGTCGATTGGCTTATGTTACATGCTTACATTACAGCTTACATGGTTCAAGGTTATAGGGGAAGGAAGGGGGAGGAAGAGATGCGCGCGCATCAGATTCAAACAGCTCTATCTCCGTAACCATTCAGAATTAGACACATTTTTACTCACAATGACCGATCCTATCACCTCCCGAAGTATTGACCTTTCCTCCTGAAACACCGTGTATATATATATATAATATATATATATATATATATATATATATAATGGTCTTGCGTCAGTACAATGAGTGTTAATTAAGTTAATGATTGCTTGGCTCAAGGTCACCAGATCTTTACAGATCAAATTAAATTGATTGTCAATAATAAAAGAGATAAAAAGCTTCGTTGGGTTTTCATTCAACAAAACCGAAGAGAAAAGTTCTATCGTGGTTATGAGATTTATGTGTGACAAAAAAAACGTTTACAAAAAACCAATACAAGTTCACAGAATGAATAAAAAAACTGGAGTTGAAATGTTGTAAATGTACACTTCAATAATGACTTGAATATTGTAATAATGTGCGATGAAGTTAGAGTCTTTATAGTTAAATGAATGACCCCAGGACAAGGCGGCCTGTTACGACGTCGTTATATGGCGAGATCTAACGGTGTATGAGGATTTTCTTTAAGGAGGCGCGAGGTGTGACGTTCAAAGCAGAGAGAGAAAACTTCAGGGGAGTCTCACGATGTGACGTCATCTTGGTCGCGGCTAGGTGTCGACGAAACAATGGGCTTCTTGAGAAGGTAGAAGGGACCGCTGCAGAAATTGGTGAAGAAGGCAAAAAGGGAATCTTCTAAAGTATCTGAAGGTGTCTCTGTACCTATATATATATATATATATATATATATTATATATATATATATATATATATATATATATATATATATATATATATATATATATAGGTACAGAGAAACAATGGGCTTCTTGAGAAGGTAGAAGGGACCCCTGCAGAAATTGGTGAAGAAGGCAAAAGGGAATCTTCTAAAGTATCTGAAGGTGTCTCTGTACCTATATAATATATATATATATATATATATATATATATATATATATATATATATATATATATATATATATATATATATATATATATATATATATATAATATTTAGTAGAAATCCAATGACAAGGAGAAATGTAAATGCCATGAAAAGTCTTCTTTATTGCGCAACGTTTCGAGCAATACGCTCATCTTCAGGCTGTTTAATAACAATGTGAATTAAAATCAATATTGAATGAAAAACAAACAGAAATTTCTATAAACCTATTCGTAAAGACAAATTTAAAGACTGAGAAAAGAGGGTTAAGTTCTAAGTTATACAGATTTACATATCAAAATTAAGAAGTTATTTTTAAATACATGTAGTAAATGTGAAATTAATACACTGGAAAAAATTACCAATAGTACACTGGAACAATGGAGCTATCTACCTTATACAGCAGTATCCGAGCCGACTAATTTGAGCAGAGGAGACGGGAATGAAAGATGGCGAGGGAGATAGGGGAAGGAGGGATTATAAGGAATTGGGGAAGGAGGAGGGATCATAGCAGATTGAGAGGGACGGACGATGAGTCAACATTCAGACTAGGGACAATGCTTTAATGAAAAGGGATTCTAAAATTCTTAGTGAGTTGGGACAAGTATTACAACCAAGAATTTTAAAATTGTCTAAAGTGACATCAATTTTGCATTTGATGCTATGTTCACGTATGCTGGAGGCTTCCTTAGTTTTAAAATTTTACCTGTTCGGCCATTATTCCCATATGCGAATAAAATCTAGCCCTGAGAGAGCGAACAGTGCTGCCGATGTAATTCCCAAGGAGACACCTAGGGCAGGTAAATAAAATACAACACCGCTACGCAACGAGTCAGGGGTTCGATCCTTCGCTGAGAAAAAGCTACTAAAGACGTTTTATTAAAATATGATGCGGAAATCAGTATGATAAAAAAATTTCCTTAACAATTTGTAAATTAAGCTTAAATTCCTATCAAGGGACCCATTTCAGGTACCAAGAAATATTTATATCCTTCGGCACTGTAATAATGGAAGTTGAGGGCTATAAACATTATTAAGAAGGATTAAATTAGTTTGTCTACATATTGAACAGGAAAACTATTATTAGTAAAGTATGATCTTAGATTATTAAATTCATCATTAAGTAAGGTAAATTAGAGGTCAAATTATATCCTCTGAAACAGGAGAGTTTTAATACAAGACATCTTATAGTTGAAATCAGTAAAACTAAAAAAATCATGCCCAACAGTGAAAGTGGGTTTCCTATAAACTGATGTAGTAATAGAATCACCGTTTGATGTAAAGTCACTTTTCACAAATGTACCTGTATCTGAAAACTATTGCCATTATTTTAGATAGGGTTTTTAGCTCAGTGGATAATTTTCATGGTTTTCATTGTCTCATTTGAAGGAACTTTAGAATTGGTCTTCAAACAATGCTATTTCACTTTCAACATAAGGTTTACCAACAAATTGATGGGGTAGGGATGGGATCACCAGTCGGACCGCTAGCAGCTGACTTTTTATGACTCATTTAGAAAGTGTAATTTTTAGACAATCTCCCACTCATCTCAAGCCAATTTTCTATCGACGCTTCGTTGATGATTCGATAGCAGTCTTTGATAAGCGGTACAAGCGCAACAATTCTTTAACTTCCTAAATTCTTTGCACCCCAATATAACGTATACAATGGAAACTGAGCAAAATGGCTCCCCCCTTCTTAGATCTTTTAATTTCGAAAAACGGTGATTCTATTACTACATCAGTTTATAGGAAACCCACTTTCACTGGTTGGGCATGAATTTTTTTAGTTTACTGATTTCAACTATAAGATGTCTTGTATTAAAACTCTCCTGTTCAGAGGATATAATTTGACCTCTAATTTTACCTTACTTAATGATGAATTTAATAATCTAAGATCATACTTTACTAATAATAGTTTTCCTGTTCAATATGTAGACAAACTAATTAGATCCTTCTTAAATAATGTTTATAGCCCTCAACTTCCATGTATTACAGTGCCGAAGGATATAAAATATTTCTTGGTACCTGAAATGGGTCCCTTGAATAAGGAATTTAAGCTAAATTTACAAAATTGTTAAGGAAATTTTTTATCATACTGATTTCCGCATCATATTTATTAATAAAACGTCTTTAGGTAGCTTTTTCTCAGCGAAGGATCGAACCCCTGACTCGTTGCGTAGCGGTGTTGTATATTTATTTACCTGCCCTAGGTGTCTCCTGGGAATTACATCGGCAGCACTGTTCGCTCTCTCAGGGCTAGATTTTATTCGCATATGGGAATAAGTGGCCGAACAGGTAAAATTTTAAAAACTAAGGAAGCCTCCAGCATACGTGAACATAGCATCAAATGCAAATTGATGTCACTTTAGACAATTTTAAAATTCTTGGTTGTAATACTTGTCCCAACTCACTAAGAATTTTAGAATCCCTTTTCATTAAAGCATTGTCCCCTAGTCTGAATGTTGACTCATCGTCCGTCCCTCTCAATCTGCTATGATCCCTCCTCCTTCCCCAATTCCTTATAATCCCTCCTTCCCTATCTCCCTCGCCATCTTTCATTCCCGTCTCCTCTGCTCAAATTAGTCGGCCTCGGATACTGCTGTATAAGGATAGCTCCATTGTTCCAGTGTACTATTGGTAATTTTCCAGTGTATTAATTTCACATTTACTACATGTATTTAAAAATAACTTCTTAATTTTGATATGTAAATCTGTATAACTTAGAACTTAACCCTCTTTTCTCAGTCTTTTAAAATTTGTCTTTACGAATAGGTTATAGAAATTTCTGTTGTTTTTCATTCAATATGATTTAATTTCACATTGTTATTAAAACAGCCTGAAGATGAGCGTATTGCTCGAAACGTTGCGCAATAAAGAAGACTTTTCATGGCATTTACATTTCTCCTTGTCATTGGATTTCTACTAAATATTAAATTGAAGCTCTGTAGAAGCAACCCGCATAATTATATATATATATATATATATAGGTACAGAGACACCTTCAGATACTTTAGAAGATTCCCTTTTTGCCTTCTTCACCAATTTCTGCAGCGGTCCCTTCTACCTTCTCAAGAAGCCCATTGTTTCGTCGACACCTAGCCGCGACCAAGATGACGTCACATCGTGAGACTCCCCTGAAGTTTTCTCTCTCTGCTTTGAACGTCACACCTCGCGCCTCCTTAAAGAAAATCCTCATACACACGTTAGATCTCGCCATATAACGACGTCGTAACAGGCCGCCTTGTCCTGGGGTCATTCATTTAACTATAAAGACTCTAACTTCATCGCACATTATTACAATATTCAAGTCATTATTGAAGTGTACATTTACAACATTTCAACTCCAGTTTTTTTATTCATTCTGTGAACTTGTATTGGTTTTGTGTAACGTTTTTTATTTTGTCACACATAAATCTCATAACCACGATAGAACTTTTCTCTTCGGTTTTGTTGAATGAAAACCCAACGAAGCTTTTTATCTCTTTTATCTCTTTTATTATTGACACCCGGTATATATATATACCGGGTGTTTCAAAAGTCCCTCACTAATTTGATTTTCAATTTTGCAGCTAATCGACCAACGACGTTCATCTTGTGGTAAACTCTTACTCAGTAGTTGAGATTTTTTTTGAGTCTACATTTGAAGTTTTGCTCCGTTTTCTTCTGCTACCATGCTGACTAGAGCAAAGGTGTAAAATCGCTGCATGGCAGGAGGTTTTTCAATCTGTGGTCGAAGTGCAGCGACGATTCCGGGCAGTCTACGGACAGCATTATGCACCGGATAGGAACACCATCGTCGCCACCCACCGGAAGTTTATGGAGACCGGATCCGTAAAGGACAAACCACGATCAGGAAGACCTCGAAGTGGGCGGAGTGAGGAGAATGTCGAAACTGTCCGTGAGGCGTTTACTCAGAGTCAAGAAAGTCCATTCGGCGAGCTGCTGCGGAACTGAACATCAGCGCGACATCTATCCAACGGATTTTGCGGCGTGGTCTCAAGCTGTATCCGTACAAGATCCAGGTGGTTCAGAAGCTGGAACCTCAAGACTACGATTGCCGGGTGGAGATGTGTGAGACACTGCTGCATCACTACGAAAGAGACCCATCGATCCTGGAGCACATGTGGTTCAGCGACGAAGCTCTCTTCCACCTTTCTGGTCGCGTCAATCGGCACAACACCCGCATCTGGGGAACTCACAATCCTGCGGAGGCCCGTGAACATGAAAGGGACACGCCGAAATTGGTCGTCTGGTGTGCCATCTCCTCAGCTGGGCTGATTGGTCCGTTCTTCTTCCGGGATCAAGATGGAAATTCCGTGAACGTCAACGGAGACAATTACCTTCGTATGCTTCAGGAGTTCTGCATCCCCCAACTGTCAGCTGTAGCTGACATGCAAGAAGTCATTTTCCAGCAAGACGTGTGCCCTGCTCATTATCGCGTGAGGTTCGCTCATTTCTGAATAAGCAGTTTCCGGATCGGTGGATTGGTCGCCGTGGTCCCATCGAATGGCTGCTCGCTCGCCTGATCTTACCCCATGCGACTTCTTTTTGTAGGGCCACATTAAGAGCAAAGTGTACGCCACCAAGCCGCGAGTCCCCCCACACTAGAAGAACGGATCAGGAATGCGTGTGCTTCTGTTACTCCCGAAATGTTGTCCAATGTCGGCCAAGAATGCGTAAAACGGTGGCTTGCTTGTTTCGAAAAAGACGGTGCCCACGTTGAGGTGTACCAGTGACTTTCCAGTAGACTTATGAAGCCAAGTTTGCTGCCACCAAAATTCTCATGAATCGTAGACTCAGCAACCAAATTGTCATTTGGTTCCTCTTGTAATTGCTATTTTAATAAAATTTTAAAAATAATGAGGGACTTTTGAAACACCCTGTTCGTTCTCCTCCTCATCTTGCGCGGAAGGTTCTTCTATACAAGCGTCGTTCTTTACGTTAATTATACTGTGTTGTTTGCAGTTGAAATGTGTATATTATAATATATATTATATATATATATATATATATATATATTATATATAATATATATAGAGAGAGAGAGAGAGAGGAGAGAGAGAGAGAGAGAGAGAGATGAGAGAGAGAGAGAGAGAGTATATATATATATATATATATAATATTATATATATATATATATATATATATATATATATATATATATATATATATATAATACTTATTGTATCAGAAGTGTGTGAATCAATTAACTTTAATTAATATTTTCTTCTATACTTCATTTGAGTGAGGGAACAGACAGAGCAACCTTCTTATCTTTCCCGAAAAAGCATTTTACCAATCATCTCATAAAAATGATTTATGAAGTGAATTCTCCTCTTCTGAATGCAGTAATTTCCTTATCATGGACGAAGGTACCGCACTTTATTTTGTACTACATTCTCTCCCTACAAAACCAATATTGAGGAAGAGGTGAGTATTTCCTTTGTTGTGCGTTACATTTTTTTTTGTATTTTACGAAAAAACAAAAATGAAAAACAAACTTATTTATATTAAAACAATTAAAACATTAAGACAAGGACAATATCCCAACACTCCTTCATTCTTCCATTGTATATCAATGTAGGTGTAACCATTGTAGCGGGGTCGCATATTGTAAAAACAAAAAGACACTTAAATTCACGTCGTTTTGAACGCATAGGAATATCAGTTAGAAGAAACCAACCAATCGGCAGACCTAATTCTTGTATATGTGGGCATGCTCACAAAATCCCTACTCAATCTCTCTCCGTCGAACTTTGAAGTTTTGGCGGGTCGTGATTGTGATTTGAAATTAAAAATTAAAGACAAATTTCTCCTGTGATTTGACTGTCATAGACTTCCATTGCTTTTAAGGTTGCTTTAAATTTAGTATTTAAGACTTTAATGTTTTAGGAATGGTAAATTTTTAGTATAACTTGCCACCTCGATTTTCATACTAGATTTTGATATACGAGGGCCACTCAGTATATTTTGCCCCACCTTTTTCTTTCTTTCCAAGTTTCCTTGTAAGTTCCAGAAATTTTGTACACAAGTATTTACATACCTTTTTTACAAGTTTTTATTTTTCCACATAGTCCCCATCCTTTTCTACGGCTTTCCTCCACCTCGAAACAAGGGCCTTTATTCCTTGCTGGTAAAAGTCCGCTGGCTTCTGCTGGAGCCACTCTTAACCTCCTCAACAACCTCATCGTCACTCTGAAACTTTCTTTCACGAATGGCATCCTTCATTGGCCGAAACAAATGGAAGTCTGAAGGTGCCAGATCCGGGCTGTATGGAGGGTGGGGTAACACAGTGAAGCGCATTTTTGTGATGGCCTCTCTTGTTTGCAAACTGTTGTGTGGTCTTGCGTTATCGTGCAAAAGAAGGACGTCTCCAATTTTCTCTCCGGTCGAACTCGCTTTATACGTCTCTGGAGCTTCTGTAGGGGTAGCAATATATGCCTCTTGATTTGATCGAATGATGCTGTTAGCACGTTGCACAGTGTGAGATGTCACAGCCGATGCCGGGTGACCGCAACGTGGCTCATCATCGAGGCTGGCTCTCCCTCTCTCCGATGATCTCACACGTTTAGACCAGCGTCCAACTCTGCTTCGATCAACAACAGCATCTCCGTAAACGTTTTGTAGACGTTTGTGAATATTTCCAACTGTTTCCTTCTTTGCGGTTAAGAACTCGATAACAGCTCTCTGTTTACGACGCACATCACTGTCAGACCCCATTTTCGAAACTGCGTTAACCATCGGTTTTATACAAGGGCGTTTAAAAGCGGTTTTTACAAGGAGGGGAGGTTCAAACTGGAAATATCCGGTTATGTGAAGCGCAGAAAGTTCAAACTTACGGCCCAAAAGACATTTCAGCCCCTTGGCCTATTATTTAGCTAAGAAAATAGGGTGGGGCAAAATATATTGAGTGGCCCTAGTACTTTATTCAAATCTGTTTTGCATTTTTTGTGCAAATGAGCTACAGTACGTTTTCTTTTAAGTTAAAACTGACAAGTTATAGTTAAAGCTGCACAAGAATGAAACATCAGATTAGAATAAAACACACCAAAAACTACTAGAAACATGGATTAACCTAACCTTACCTAGGTAACCCTATTCAACTGAGAACGGAGCTGATTGGTTATTGCGTCTCTCCTCTCTCCTCCTCTCATGGCGATTGGTAATAAATGTGTAATTTCTGAAGATTCTTATTGGGGATTAGAACTTTGTAATAATGCATTTCCGCAGACTTTGAGATACAATTTCATGCATTTCAGATTATGAGGAATCTCATGGGAATACGGCCCGAATACCCATTACTGGGTTCACTCAGGCCCGGTTCAGGTGGCAAGTTATACAAAAAATTAACCTTAGGATTAAATATAAATATAATTATTATTTTTTTATTTCTACTTATATTTTAAATTTTAGTTGCAAGCTAATAATATATGCGTAATATAAACAAATCTTGTTGTTTTTAATATTTTAAATGTAATTGTATTTTTAATATTTGTATTTAGATTCCTGAGGATGAAATTGGTAAAGTCCGAATCGTCGGCCATAATTTAAAATTCAAAGTTTCAAAACTTCAAAACTTTAGTTAAAAGAGGATATAAGGAATAATTAAGGATACAGTAATAAACTGTAATATATTCACAGCACACTCATCTGAATATGCCGTTGGAAGTATGGCAGCTTTCACGGCAAAATTAATGGTACTTAATTTACTTATTACATAAAAGAAGTGAAAATGGGCAAGTGATAGTAATAGTGATAATAATAATGATAATAATAATAATAATAATAATAATAATAATATAATAATATAATAATAAATACAATATAGAGTCTGCAAAGTGTTACATGATTTTAAATTAAATAATTTATTGTATATTTAGTAGAAAATATTACATAAAACAGTGAAAATGGCGAGTAATAGTAAAATTTAAAAAGAAAAATCTGATATTTTACGGAAATCGGTTTTTTGAAAAGGTCGAAATTTGTTACAAAGATCCTGACTAGCCAAAGTTGGTCACGTGGGAAATAACCAACCAATCTAGAGCGACCACCTAATGTTGTGTAATCTGGTTTGTGCAAAACTTAATATTAGCCAGATGTTCATATTCTCTCTGGTCTTGCGCCATTTTATTTATAGGATTTACATCGCATTTATCATTTATTATTCATGGTTCACGGCTGCAACATTTTGAAACTGGAACGCGGAACATAGAAAATATAACAAATTAAAAAGCCTGAATTAAATTTTCGGTATTATTTTCTTTGGATATTTATACGAGCTTGGTGTGAGGAAAAGCCATTTAGTGGATTGTAGACATGTAGATTCGCAGCATGAAATGATTTCTGTCAAAAGAGAATTAGGCCATTTTACAAAGAATCATAGCTGACCGTCATAAACAGGTTTTATGTTAGGATAGGACAGTTTTGAAGTTTGTTGTGGGTTTTTAATAGAATAATAATAGATGGAAAACCGTCAGGATGGGTGAGTCGACCGAGTTTGAACATAAATTTCACACACACACACACACACACACTTGGTTACCTTATAAAACCGCGACATTTTCACAGTTTTCAATTGTGGATGGCGACATTTAACTTAATTTAAATAACATAATTAAATTAACTTAGCTTAAAGTATCTAACCTGAATTTTATTATATCCCTTTTAATTATAATATTTAATGCTTTTAAATTTAAAAAAATAGGTCTGAATTTATGGCAACACCGCTGATGTCCGTGTTGCGATGAACTCTGTGCATCCTAACGATTGTCACGATGACATAAGCCTGTAAGATAACCACACACACACACACACACACACACACACACACACACACACACTACAAAAATTCCTAAAACCTGATATTATATTACTTTCATTAAAGGTAAAAAATACAAAATGGAGTAAAGAAAATTGTAAAAAAATACAAAATAGTGAGTGTGTCTGTGTGAGAAGTGGAGCAGACCGCGTAAAAGTAAGAAAGTAGATAATTAATAAATGTGTGAAAATAAGCGTGAAGTTGATGTAAATATGACAAAAGTTAACAAGAAACAGAGAGGAATGGCAGTAGTTTGTGAAGTGTGTAAATGAAGGCATTGGTCTCCCTTGAAGTACACTAAAGGTACACCCCTAACCTTGTCATGGAAAGTAAAACACTGGATTCATGAGGTTGGGGGGGGGGGGGTAATGCTTTATTTCCATTAATGATCTCCTTTGTATCCTTGCGTGTGTGTGTAACTGATTTGAATGTGTTTCGTCCCCAGTTCAAACTTCGTTCCCACCCCATGAAAAATGGGAAATGGCTCCTTAGATAATGTATGTATGTATGTATGTATGTTTTAAAAAATTCATATGCGTGCTTGGCAATCTTATGATCAAAGGAAAGTTAAAAAATGCTTTTATATATATATATATATATATCTATATATATATATATATATATATATATATATGCACTAGAATCACAAAATAACACGTGAATATATCACGAAAGCGCTCGGACTTTGTGTTTCCTTTTCCTTGTGGTTGTTTGCTTATATATATATATATATATATATATATATATATATAATATATATATATATATATATATATACCCCCAAACCTTAAATACCCAAGAACACGTTACCTTCGATTTTTTCTACAGATTTGAGTACAAGTTTTACGTCATTAAGACTTTTGTTAATTGTAAACTGGAACTGAAATAATTTTAAGTCCCAAAACCTGAGTTAAAAATAAACTTAAATTGAAAAAAAAAAACCAAAAAGTCATCACCAATTTTTAATTAATTTGCACAGTAATTATGCATCGTATATAAGCTTTCATAAAAGCCAAGAAACTAGATTGATGGTACAGATATTTAATAAACTTTAATTACGAAAGTTTATGACGACCATGACATCGTAAAATCTATCAAATAGTACGCATTAATAGTACTCATAATTAGATGCGTTTCGCGACCGATCGTAGCCATGTTTGGATCGATAAGTGTAACAAAATGTAACAAAGAACAATAAAATTATTATAATTATTATTATTATTATTATAACACCTATTACCATTTTGAATTCTTTGTTTAAAGTTTATTTCTTTTTATGAAAACGAAAAATGGTTAAGAATTCCAAGAATTGTTTTTGTTTTGGAAGCTAAAACAATGAAAAAAATTCCCCCCCCATTCTTAGTCATACTTTTGTCTATATGCATAAGGCAAAGCCTCTGTCCTTTTTGATTTCGAATTATTCGTTTGCTCTTACTGCGAGAAAGTAGTGGTGTCAAATTTTATCCCTGTACAATTTCATATATACAGGGTGTAACAGGATTGGCGCTCCGTAGAGTTTAACTAATATTCACTTTCAGATATGGCTGAGAAATTAATGAAAAACGAACGTGTAGAGATTATTTTGATAATTAAAATCTAACACTTGAACCTATGTTGCTTTCGTTAATTTCCCAACCATACCTGAAAATTAAATTATATTAATTATATTAATTAACTCTATGGTTAGTAATGTTAATTAACGCTATAGTTAATTATATTAATTAACTCTATGTAGGATTCTGTTACATCCTGCATATCACATCAGGAGAGGCTTAAAAGATGCATTGTAGGGGAAAATATTTCTCCCCAAAGGAAACGATCAGAAAGTATTACAGTTTCCGAAAACAGACTAAGTTCCTTCATTTTAACGCTTCTTCACCCACTTTGCTTTTGATATTTGAAAGTGGCTTAATAAACTTTGACACTAATATAGTTTCTGGCATTTTGGCATTAAACTGATGGATTTACGTCTGCCCGTTAGTAGTCGACCATTCAAGCTTTTAATATACCAGATTCTAATAAATTTTATGGTCTTCCAAGTCTATTCTTATACATTTCTACTGTGTTTCTTTAGTTTTAAGCACCTTTTCCAAAACTTTCATTGTTTTACTAACTTCGCTTTGACTGTCATTACAATATACTCCACTTCGTTAGAAATACGGGGGCGCTTTGAAGTAATATTTCGTATTGGAGGTATTAAAAAGCATTACTGAGTTTCACCAGTAAGAAAACGGGACCCAGTAAGTACTTCATACAGTAAATAAATGATTTTGATAAGCATTCATATATTTACTTTTACACTTTTTCCAAAAAATATTAGTGAATTTATGTGAAAAAAACGCCTAGCAATGAATTTTGGTATACATTAAGCAACACAAAACTTGAGAGAAATATCAAGCATATATGAAGCCTTCTTAGGAAGCAGTAGCTAAGTGACAAAAGTTAAAAAAATGCCAGAAAACGCAATTAAAGTTGTACCATATTTAAAAATTACGTAACTTTTAAACTTTTGAAGATTCTTCGATGAAATAAGTTTAAAAAGTTCAAAAGTTATTTCACTTTCAAATTGGCACAACTTTTAACTGCGTTTTCTGGCGTTTTTTTAACTTTTGTCGGCCACTTCTTCCGAGGAAGGTTTCATACACAGCCCTGCAAGATGCGCGATAATATTTTTGTTAAGTTGTTCATTACACAGGTAAACGCGGATCATTTAAGGTTTACCTGCCGAATCTTCACGTACATATCCACACGATATGCGTATAATATAACCTTGGCTAAGCTTGGTTTTTCTTTCGCCCGAATTGTTCATTCTGACAAAAGTCAAGCTTATTGCTCCACCTTAGACCTACAGCTTAATGTGGAATACGAACCACGACGCACCATGGGTGATCAGAAATTACAAAGTCCTCGCCCGCACTCGATCTCACGACCTCCCGATCATCAGCAGCACAGAGCCTTAACCACTAGGCTACCTATATATATATATACACAACTACCTTCTACAAAAGAACGAAAGACCTAAACTTAATTGAACTGCATATTGAGCGTAATTACTTCACCTTTGGTAACTATTCCTATTCAGCAAATATAGGGTCTGGGATCTCCCCTCTCTCTTCCGTTTTATCTAATCTTTACATGAAGGTGTTTGAAAATTTGTTGTTTCGTTCCCTCGTTTCAGGTGTAAATTGGTGGAGGAGATCCGTGAATGAAACTTTTGTTATTATATAGATGGAAATATGAATATTGAAAAATTGTTAGTCCGATTAAATGACATTTCTCAATCTATAAAATTTCTTTTCGAAGTTGAAATAGATGATAAGCTTCCCTCCTTGCAAGAGGGACAGGGAACTTCGGATAGACCTTCTTTAATCATAGAAAAGCAACTCATTCGCACTCTTATTCATTTCTTTTCTCAGCCTGAAAGATGAAGGAAGAGCCTTATTATTGGCGTTGCTCTTAGAGCTTATAAAACTTGTGATCTCATTTATCTGGAAGAGAAATTAAATTTCTTGATGGACACTCATGCATACAAATGTTTTAGATTCGAAACTATTTTCCACTAAAAAGCCGATGTGACGTTAAAAACAAAGCAAAGTTTAAGCTCCACAACCTATTACAGTTGCCTCTTCCATTAAATTACGCTATTCAAGATCTCCTATAATTAAAGATTTAATTATAGTCACTGTAAGTAGGCACAATAAAAGTAATTAATTCCACCTCTCTTAAAGACACACAATAGTAGGTTTATTTATACCATACTTTGTAAGGATTGCAAAAAAAGAGTTATATTGGGGAAACAATAGATTTTGGGAAACCGCTAATAGAGATTTTGATTACAGTAAAATAATAACTGAAGTTAACAGTAATATGGGCGAAACAAAACTTTCAGAGCCTAATTATCAATAGTTGAAGGCGCATACTATCTACAAAGTATTACTTTAAATTTGCTAATTAACCTTTTACGGACGAACGGTACAAATTGGTACGTTTCAAATACACACATTCATAACTTAGCCTTACAAAAAATTTCGTCGTTAAATGGTCTAAAGTTTGTATATACACACACACACACACACACACACACATACATATATACACACACACACTGTATATAAACGAGTATATGCGTATAGATAGATAGATAGATAACTGTGAGGTAACGTAATAAACACGGTTTCAGTAATTGAGTAAAATCAGTTTATTGGAGAGCAGGTATAATATATATATATATATATATATATATATATATATATATATATATATATATATATGTGTGTGTGTGTGCGTGTGTGTGTGTGTGTGTAAAATTAACGTTAACAAAGAACATGATATAAAATAATTTAATTTAAATAAGGCTTCCTAAATTATCCGCAGTTCGCTCGAAAGGGAACAGTCATTGCGTGTCGGCCTCAGTTTGTGTATGTATAATGATTCCATTATTCTGAGGATGGTGTGGTAGTTGGTTGATTTAATTATAATTTAGAAGCAGTTGGTTTTGAACTGATGGTCTTTAGAGATGGAATGATCCATATAGCGGATTTAAATCGTTTTGTAAAATGAGAAGGAAGTTCCGAGGAGACCCATCTATGCTCTCCTACTCTTACTTTACGAGTATATTGGTGGGTATACTTTATATTGTTGAGGACCCCTTAATTGTAAAATTACAATTTTAAGATAAATTAAATAGAATTTTGAGAAAACATTCATGCCGGACAAATATTTGACAAAAACTAGTACAATAGCGCAATTTCTTCCGATGCTTCCCCAGGGATCCTTTACGGGATTCTCAAAATCCCTAAGCTTTATATACCGATTAGACCTGTAATGTCTGCCTGTATGACCCATAATTTTAACATCGCTAAATTTCTGATATGAATTTACGAAATAAATAACGCGTCACTTGAGGCATCACAATATTGTATGATCACTTTGGACATCGAGTATTTTGACACAAACTTCCCACCCAACCTCGGGTCACGACCCAAATCATGGTGGCGGGGATCCTCAAGTAGGGTCGCGAAGGTTCACTATATTTACTATTTCTTAATTCAGTTTATATTTACATACATATTTAAATTTTATCATAAGCCTGAGGGTCGGGAGGTCCTGTTGGTGGCCAATTTAGGGTCGCAGCAAAAGAAGGTTGGGAACCACTGCTCTAGACATTTGTTTCAAGAGACATTTTCTAACTCGTAACTCCCCAGTCATGAATTTAATATGGAATTTTCAGCCTTACTTCATTCAACAGCTTTGGACACTCACTTCATAGTTAACAATCGATTTTGCAATCAGACAGATTCTTCAGCAATTTATTTTAATTATACATTAGGTAACATTTTCTTAAACTACTATGAATAAAGTCTCTTCTTCCTCTTTGGGGAGGGGGCGTTTTAGGGGGCGTTCGCCCTTGGCCCCCTCCTTCCTGCATAAAATATTAGAACGCTACAATCTTGCCTTTCCCAATACAAAAGATATGTAGCCTACTGTTTTATATTATTCAAACACCCTTCTCACTGTACTATTTTTCAGAATACCTCAACACCAAACACCCTTGCATAAAATTGATGAAGGAGGAGAGGAACACCAATAGCAATTGCATTTTTAGACAATTTAATTCAGAGAAATAATACCTTCTTCTCGTCGGTTTACAGGAAGCCTACAAATATTTGTTTAAGTACGAATTCCACCGTTATACTTTATTTATTTATCGTTCTTTTTATATATGTACAACAAGGGACGTACAATGATTGTAACAAGAAATATATAAAACTGGATCAGCAAGTTATTTCTAACAAATATATAGTATAGAAGTGCCATTTGCAAGCAAATTTTTACACTCTATTGGCAGAATGGATTATGTGACAATTCTTTTTTTTTTAGATAGTGAAGGACAGAGAGATTATTAAAAGAGAGTAAAAATGTATAAAATTAAGTATTAAATACGATGGCTGTTGACAGTGGGTGTTGTATGAGGTAGCATACGCTCATATTTATAAAGTAAAGAGTATTAAAACCCTTATATCACACGTGCATAAGACCTGTGCTATACGTATGAGTTATTTCATTCGGAAATAGAAAAGCTTAAAACTTCCTTATTAAGAACGCTTACCCAACACACACACACACACACACACACACACTTTAATATTTTTAATATTGTAAATTCCTGAATAATGCCTACCATCCCAAACAAATCACACCTACCGTTAACCTTTTCAGTACTGTATGTGCGGGCGGAACGTATGTCCGACAGACGGTTTCTTTTACGCCCATTCAAATGCGGGCGTGAAAATTAAGATCGTACAGCGTACGTAGTTAGTCTGTGGCGATCATTCTTACATCGTACGTAGTTAAGTCTTAAAGGGTTAAAAAAGATCACCAGTATATTGCCATGTTTTTGGTTACTTAAGTTTACTCATTCAAAAAGGTTTCAGCAAGTTATTAATTCCTCTGTTTTCTTAATTAAACTTTGGTTTTTCTTTCAAAAACCGCTTCGGTATTAAATTTTTTTCACTCATTAGGTAAAAATAAAGGATGACCTCTTCTCTCTCTCTCTCTCTCTCTCTCTCTCTCTCTCTGTGTGAAAAGAAATGCAATAAGATACCAGGTTATATTAAGAGGCAGTTTCGTACCGAAGCAAAGGCGTTATTCTTCCTCTCTACAATCCGTTGGTTAGGCCCCTCCTCGAGTACGCCGTGGTTAGGCCCCACCTCGAGTATGCCGTGCAGTTCTGGTCCTCATTGTTGTTAAAAGACATACAAAGGCTTGAAAATGTTCAAACCAGAGCAGTAGTATAGCCGCAAAAGGGGAGAGTGCAGGAATGTTGCAGGTTATTATGTAATGTTGCAAAGGGGGGTGGGGGTTGTTGCAAAAGGGGGGGGGGGAAAATGGGGGGTGGGGAAAAGGGGTGGGGGAAAGGGGTTGTTACAAAGGGGGATGTTGCAAAGGGGGATGTTGCAAAGGGGGATGTTGCAAAGGGGGGGGGGGGAAAGGGGGGGTGGGGGGAAAACTTGGAGGCGGCGTTATCCCCAAGAGAAAGAAGGAGGAGAGAAAGGAGAGAGGTGTTCACCTGGCAGGAGCCAAGTGCACACTGAGACTTCCAGCCGTCTGGCGTTGTTTTATAGGCTCCTAATCAGCCATTGGCTGAGTTGCCAGATAGCGCCATGTATTCCATTATTATCCTAATCAGCAGTTGGCTGGTTGTCAGATACCTCTTTTTATTATGCATACATTATTATATCGCCTAATCAGCCATTGGCTGAGTTGTCAGATACCTCTTTTTATTATTGCATACATTATTATTATATACGCCTAACAGCCGAGTTGGCGTTGTTTTATAGGCTCCTAATCAGCCAGTTGGCTGAGTTGCCAGATACCATTGTATACATTATTATATACGCCTAATCAGCCAGTTGGCTGAGTTGCCAGATAGCTCTTTTTTTTTATTATTGCATACATTATTATAGACTCCTAATCAGCCAGTTGGCTTAGAAGGCTTAAATATTGCCAGATACCTGTTGTATACAGAATACCGGTAGTAGAAGGCATAACAATAAACAACATTGCATCATTCTTTTTATTATAAATATAGAAAATAAATATACATTTGAGGAATATGCGTATAACAGAAATATATACACACAATTATGGATTATATATATATATATATATATATAAAATATACATTTGAGGAATATGCGTATAACAGAATATATACACACAATTATGGATATATATATATATATATATATATATATATATATATATATATATAAATAAAATATACATTTCATCAATATGTACATAACAGAAATATACACACACACACAAATATGGTGATATATAAATAAAATATACATTTCATATACACTTCAATATGTACATAAACAGTACAGGAGAAATATCAAGCAAAATATATATATATATATATATATATATATATAATAAACACAAATCAATAGAAATATGTACATAATCAAATATATATATACAATTCACTTTTTTTCAAATACTAAAATCGGTCTTAATCGAGTTTACAATTACATCATTATTGCTCTGCATTACGCAGTCTATGCGGCTTAATAATATTTCACCGCTTAAAGTATAGGGAAACCTGTATTCGATATGAATGGCTTTCATATCGTTCAGTACTATTTTGTTCCCACTTTACAACCGGTTGGTAAGTCATCTTTAAACATGTCTAGAATACAACAAAAGCACGCACAAAGAGTTCATCGTTAGCTACATTATTAAACACAAGTTTATAAGAACGCTTTTCCAATCGAGGGTTTATTTCTACCGACTCGAGCTTTTCAATCGTGAACTCTTCACTCAACATAACGGCAATTGAAATAATCTTCTAAATCGTTACGGCAACTGCGCGTTATATAAAGAAATAGTTCTTCAGGGTGAACGGTGTAGGTGAGCTCAGCCTTGTACCGATCAATTGCTTTGTACCAAAGTTCATGGTATTTCAAAGAGTCTAAACTTTTTAAATAAACATCCAGCACTAGACCATTCTCACCAGTCCTACACTCGGTAAACCATCGAGCAGAGCAGTGTATGCGTATTCAAGTACTGTATCAAAATAAAACATATCCGTAACACGCGCGTCTAATATAGGTTTCAGTTTACGGAATCCGACGATTTCAAACATTCTGTCGAGGATGAAACGGTTTCGCGTAGGAATAAGAGCGTTATTATCAGAAGCATTCTTCCACATAAGCCTTATATCAATGCACGGCCGATCGTTATTTATACACAACGTACATACAACGGCGTATGAGGGCGCGTCACTAATCTGCTCTCTTCTTGTACCTACGTTAGCAGGTATTTGATAACGATCTTCACACCACTTATCAACTATCACGAAGATTCTATTCATCTCCTCGATACTTAAATAAACCCGTTTGTTTGTCGGTCTACATTCCGTTTCCAGTACATAGCTAATGGTACCGGAATTACGCCTGAACACGCGCAACGATTTCGTCACGGACACATCGTACGAGGCGTTGAGAATGCTGCTCAAAGGAAGTTCCATCGTATTCGAGGAGCGCACGTCTACTCGGCTCAAGCTCTGAGATAACTATGAGCCGTGTGAGGCACAGGCAGGAACGGTTCGACGGGCGGCTGACTCGATGATACGTGAATGGGCATGTTCGTACGACTCGAATTGTTGCACATATTTGTTTTTCCGTTTCGTCACTACCAGCCTACGCACTTTGGATAAGAACTAGGCGCTAATCATCTCCACGCTCCGGCGCACTATTTGAGAGGAACATATGCTCATATTTTTCCTTTCTACCCATCAAACGATGCTCGTCTCTAAAATCTGTTAAAAACTCACGCATGGCACTAGCCACAACCTCACTATGAACCTCATCATGATATACGTTAATATAGTGATAAAAACACCTAAGATTGTCCATGATCACGAGATTCACATTTTCAGACGTAGGGTATGAGTAATCGACATGGTGTAGCATGACGTAATACCGCTTGTCACACCACCGATCCACAAGGCTCATTATCCATACCTGCTGCTTCTCTTCTGCACGCGTTGTTTCTTTTACTTCACGGTGTATGTGAGACTTTATAAAGTTTAGCCCTGCAGTATACTTCAGCACATCGTCTGTGCAACGAAAGCCTTCAACAGTCTCACCAGAACATCCGTAGAGTATTTGTACATCTTGGAACTTCGCACAATCCAATGTGGTTTTAAAAGAGACATAGGAGGGGGAATAGGAAGTTTTTCGGTATCCACCACATCCTCACACTTTACTGAATACCATTTCATAAACGTTGTGCAAGCGATATTAAAGGTAGCCATTTCAATATACGTCTGATCTGAATACACGTCTGATCTCTTGGGCTTACTGCGGTCGACTGACCACGCAGGGACTCCCAGAGAGTAGCATGACTCACGCAGTGGGCGGAGCTTAGAACTTTCACCCCCCCCCACACACACACACACACACACACACACACACACACACACACACAAAGGAGAAAGTGAAACGCTATTGATTTATTGAGATATTCATTATATATTACAAATACGATTCGAGATATTCAAGTTATATATACATATATATTTACAAATAGATACGATTATATACAAGACGTGTGAGTTAGAAGCATCATTGGTATCCAAAGGGTACGGTATCATAGGTGCCAGGTAACTGGTAACGTTTCCTATAGGTGTTACGGCACACCATCGTACCCCTAAGTTCCTTCACGCCTCCCAGCTTCTGCGCCCGAAAATTGTGGGTGCCTACAATTAGTTGGTGAGGTTCCAAACATACTAGATCCTTCAACGACTCAAAGTTAACAACCTCCCGATTCGCATGGTTGAGCGTAATACCCTTGCCTTCACGATATATTTCATTTCATCCCCTACCCTGACCCGTACCCCATAAGTCTTAGGACCTGTTGAGATAAAAGAGTCGGCGTATGCGTCGTCCCCATACTCATCCTTGATCTCATCAGTGAGTTCGCCGAGGAACTCCCCAATAGCGGGCATGTAATCACCCTCCCTCTCTGTGAATATCACGCTATCTGTATCGGCATACAATACTCTCCGCCCAAGAGAATGCAATAGACCCAAAGTTTTATACGGGCGTAGGCTGTTGTGAAGCTCGCCACAGGTATGTTGTAACCCTTGAGGTATCTGTGGCAAATTCAGTGTTGTTGTACTTTATTACGTAAGTATTACCTACATTCACGATCTCCATGACCTCTTTATCGGGGGCATTGGCATAATCCCAGACATCGCTATAACTTTGTGCCAAATGAATGTTCCCTCTGCCGGTATTCTGCGCAAATTTTCCCCATAGACTGTTTAGACATAACTTTGCACTAAAGCGCTTGCCAGGATTCTTTACAATTTGGGCACGATCAAGTTGTATACCTTCGCGGTCGCGGTAACGTTGAATATAGGCCGACTTTTCATCTTCGGTATCACAACTCCTCGCGGATACCCTGATGCTTCAACCTTATCCTTCAAAAAGGCGTTTATATATGGTGTGAAAAGGTTGGGGAGCTTCTGAAACCTCCACACCTCGTGTATCTTCAGTATTCTATAACCATGGCTTACGGCTAGGGCCAGCTCAGGACTTGTATATACGCCTCTGATCTTACGCTGGTGGGGTATATGGTTACATTCGCCGTTATCCTCTTCCGCGCACTTCACGCACAGGGGAAACATGAGCTTGTCGTCGATAACGACAGGTAAGATCGGCATCCATAAATTGCGTGGGGGGAGTACGTCTACGAAAGAGAGCCCAAAGTAATGATCATTCAAATTTTTTGAAAATTCATTGATGGACGGCATGCTAGGTCCCACCAGTTTCTCAGGAGCGCCCACGGGTACGGATTGCTCTTCATCACGTATGGGTATAAAGAACAGAAATCGTAGTAATGGAGCTTCACGCCCTCCGTAGGTGGGAAGTATAGTCTGAAAGGATTTGTACGTCCTCCAAACAAGCTATCACCACATTTGAGAGGATCCAGCACCATTGAACGCTTGATCGTTTTTATTTCCTCACGGTATACATCGTCTGTCTCCATCCGTGCATCATATTCATGCTCCCAAGACTTTGTGAGTGAACTGTGACCCTATAAGTTGATCGCGGGTGCGGGTCCCTGCAAGACAGTCGGCAGGAGATCTACCGTTGATATCTCCGACGATACCGCACTCAGGGCGGGGGCATCCATGCCACCAGCATCCATTAAAGGAATACACAGTCTTCACACCAGTGACACGGTTTTCACTTAACCCATCAACCAAAAAACACGTCCATTAATCTAATGGGTACTTCACCCGTGTTGCGGGCGTGCTTTATGTATACACCTGTTTGTGTGCTGCAGGTGTATGAGCCAGTAAATAGCCTTGTGTCCGTAACTGCGGGGGTTGTTTCGGTGAATAATGGCTAAGGTGTCTTTAGGCATGAAGTTATTCTTGAACACCGTAAAACATAATGATGCGATGGTGGTTGCGACTTGCACTGGATCGCATTTGAAACGGGCTATGTACATACTTCTAAAGGCCTGGAAACATACTCTAAGCACGCGCACATCATTCACGCAATAACGCTCACATTCATCAGCTATATTATAAGGGTTACTTTCATTAAAACTGTCGTAGTATCGATCAAAGTCTTCATCCATACAGTCAAAATAATGTTTGGGGGTGGTGGGCCTACGTAGTTTAAAGTCTCGCTGGTGAGGAAAGTGTATGGAAAGTATCCTTTGGAAACTTCAGCTGCTACTCCCATCACCTTGGGTAGCTTTGCTAATTTACAAGGTGTGAATAATAAAGTATCTTTAAATTGTACATTGCCTCTTATCTGCATCTGTATTAATTTGTTGCCTCTTTTCAATGGATCACCTGTAAATATCTCAGAGGATTCGTGTTCAAGCAACTCCTTATAAGGAACTGCGTGTCAAACTTTGCCCCGTTATGGGCGAGAATATACACAGTCATTTTTTTGAACTTGTCGGCTAACTTGACAATATAGGACACAAATAGTTTCACAGGACTATCGCTGACATTCGTTTTAAAAACGTTTGTCCGTTTACCGCATTTGGGGCACTCGTCACATTCGATACCCATACACTCATCACAGATGGTCTGGCTCACAAGTAAATGTGGAATTACCTCTTTGGTTTCAGCGTTCGTATATGTTTCTATATCGTAGTACACAGTTATACAAGGGTTATTTTTAGGCTTAGCATCTTTCATATAACACACATGCTTTACTCCATCCGCTTATATTCCTCCTGGCATGTAGGACAGTGAATTACGTCGCACTTGTGCTTAAATTTTCCCCAATTATCCATTGTGTGAAACATACCACATTCACAGATCCTCATTTTCCTGCACGTACCAATTGATTTATGGAGATCAAAGCAGCTATTATTGAAAAATGTGCGTCTACACACATCACAGTCTCTCTTCTCAACTACACGGCTTTCACATTTGTGCTTTTACACTGCTCACATACCATGTGACATTCTTTACAATGTCTCACTATATCAGCCGCAAACTCGAGGCACCCCTTACACAAATCATGATGTCTCCCATATTTTCGACTTTTGTCATAACTCGCGTAAAGCCCCCTTATATTACGGATGGGGAGATACGTTGTCCCTGACAATCCTAAAATAAGTAGGGGTCTTGTACGATCTCTCACACAGCTTTTAAAAATATACACAGTCCGGCGGCGATCATCCAAACCAAATACAACTATGCGCACATTCATTTCCTGTTCTACCTTTCTCAGCTCTTCAGGACCCATATTACAGTCAAATTCAAGTTCACAGTCTACAGCTAGTTTACGGGCACGCTCAACGATCGTAGGCAGCCAAATTTTTTGAGTCCGTGTATTTTGTACAGTAAACATACGTGCTAAGAGTACTGCTATAAAGCCGCAACCACGATCGACGTTTATATGCCTTCGGTAAATAGTTGGAGAATTGAAGTTAAGAGTGTACGGTATGGCACTATGACCCGCAACACGGTATACATGGTCAATATTTACCGTGAAGTTGTCCATATTGAAGGCTATACTACTTTGGACGGCTTGCATTATACGCCCTAATATATATTCTACACTCTCAGCAGCCAAACGCCTGAACGGTACTATCACCCAATAATCGTCTACATCACCGTCATCTGACCCGAACCCAAAGGACAGACTCGTCCTGACCTCACGCTCGTCGCGATTCTGAAGAGCAAACTCTATAATACGCTGTACTACCCTGCGTATCCCGCGCTCAACTCCATTGCTATACAGGGCTCTAGGGTCGACCCTAACTCTATACCGATTTCTAGTCAAGGCGGGGTGGGGGCAGCGGATCGCACAATTCCAGTGTTATACCATCCTCAACAGAACGGGGGGCGGATGAATTAGTGGCTATATTAGGTGCTGCTGCTGCTGATGGAGGCCCTGTTGCGTAGGAGGGTTGGGGATCTATTATTGTAGACTTAACAGAACGGGGGGCGGAATAAGGGGAAGGTGCTGCTGCTGCTGGGGATGTTGTTGCGTAAGAGGGTTGGGGATCTATTATTGTAGACTTAACAGAACGGGGGGCGGAATAAGGGGGAGGTGCTGCTGCTGCTGGGGAGGTTGTTGCGGTTGAGGGTTGGGGATCTGCTGCAACAGGTACGTATTTCGGCCGCTTTATACCTGATGTGGGGTTCTCATACCTCGCTTTGGACGTGCAACCTGTATCGCTGGTTCAGGGAGGAGATCACACTGTCGTCGAGGTCAACCGTAATGATAGGGTGCTCTACCTCATCGTCGGTTCTGTGGGAGAAGAAATATAAGGATCAGCACTCAAAATTTGTAATATTTTGTAAATGACCCACTTAGGAGTGTGACGTGTTAGAAATGGACTCTGTAGAAAAATTCAGATTCACGAGCCCATCCACATGTATTATATCTGGACTACAGGATGTGGTAAAACTGTGTTTATGCTTAAAATCATAAACACAGTTTTACCACATCCTGTAGGTCCAGATATAATACATGGGATGGGCTCGTGAATCTGAATTTTTCTACAGAGTCCATTTCTAACACGTCACACTCCTAAGTGGGTCATTTACAAAATATTACAAATTTGAGTGCTGATCCTTATATTTCTTCTCCCACAGAACCGACGATGAGGTAGAGCACCCTATCATTACGGTTGACCTCGACGACAGTGTGATCTCCTCCCCTGAACCAGCGATACAGGTTGCACGTCCAAAGCGGAGGTATGAGAACCCCACATCAGGTATAAAGCGGCCGAAATACGTACCTGTTGCAGCAGATCCCCAACCCTCAACCGCAACAACCTCCCAGCAGCAGCAGCACCTCCCCTTATTCCGCCCCCCGTTCTGTTAAGTCTACAATAATAGATCCCCAACCCTCTTACGCAACAACATCCCCAGCAGCAGCAGCACCTTCCCCTTATTCCGCCCCCCGTTCTGTTAAGTCTACAATAATATCCCAACCCTCTACGCAACAGGGCCTCCATCAGCAGCAGCAGCACCTAATATAGCCACTAATTCATCCGCCCCCCGTTCTGTTGAGGATGGTATAACACTGGAATTGGTGCGATCCGCTGCCCCCACCCCCGCCTGACTAGAAATCGGTATAGAGTTAGGGTCGACCCTAGAGCCCTGTATAGCAATGGAGTTGAGCGCGGGATACGCAGGGTAGTAAAGCGTATTATAGAGTTTGCTCTTCAGAATCGCGACGAGCGTGAGGTCAGGACGAGTCTGTCCTTTGGGTTCGGGTCAGATGACGGTGATGTAGACGATTATTGGGTGATAGTACCGTTCAGGCGTTTGGCTGCTGAAGATGTAGAATATATATTAGGGCGTATAATGCAAGCCGTCCAAAGTAGTATAGCCTTCAATATGGACAACTTCACGGTAAATATTGACCATGTATACCGTGTTGCGGGTCATAGTGCCATACCGTACACTCTTAACTTCAATTCTCCAACTATTTACCGAAGGCATATAAACGTCGATCGTGGTTGCGGCTTTATAGCAGTACTCTTAGCACGTATGTTTACTGTACAAAATACACGGACTCAAAAAATTTGGCTGCCTACGATCGTTGAGCGTGCCCGTAAACTAGCTGTAGACTGTGAACTTGAATTTGACTGTAATATGGGTCCTGAAGAGCTGAGAAAGGTAGAACAGGAAATGAATGTGCGCATAGTTGTATTTGGTTGGATGATCGCCGCCGGACTGTGTATATTTTTAAAGCTGTGTGAGAGATCGTACAAGACCCTACTTATTTTAGGATTGTCAGGGACAACGTATCTCCCCATCCGTAATATAAGGGGGCTTTACGCGAGTTATGACAAAAGTCGAAAATATGGAGACATCATGATTTGTGTAAGGGGTGCCTCGAGTTGCGGCTGATATAGCGAGACATTGTAAAGAATGTCACATGGTATGTGAGCAGTGTAAAAGCACCAAAGTGAAAGCCGTGTAGTTGAGAAGAGAGACGTGATGTGTTAGACGCACATTTTCAATAATAGCTGCTTTGATCTCCATAAATCAATTGGTACGTGCAGGAAAATGAGGATCTGTGAATGTGGTATGTTTCACACAATGGATATTGGGGAAAATTTAAGCACAAGTGCGACGTAATTCACTGTCCTACATGCCAGGAGGAATATAAGGCGGATGGAGTAAAGCATGTGTGTTATATGAAAGATGCTAAGCCTAAAAATAACCTTGTATAACTGTGTACTACGATATAGAAACATATACGAACGCTGAACCAAAGAGGTAATTCCACATTTACTTGTGAGCCAGACCATCTGTGATGAGTGTATGGTATCGAATGTGGACGAGTGCCCCAAATGCGGTAAACGGACAAACGTTTTTTAAAACGAATGTCAGCGATAGTCCTGTGAAACTATTTGTGTCCTATATTGTCAAGTTAGCCGACAGTTCAAAAAATGACTGTGTATATTCTCGCCCATAACGGGGCAAGTTTGACACGCAGTTCCTTTATAAGGAGTTGCTTGAACACGAATCCTCTGAGATATTTACAGGTGATCATTGAAAGAGGCAACAATAATACAGATGCAGATAAGAGGCAATGTACAATTTAAAGATACTTTATTATTCACACCTTGTAAATTAGCAAAGCTACCCAAGGTGATGGGAGTAGCAGCTGAAGTTTCCAAAGGATACTTCCCATACACTTTCCTCACCAGCGAGACTTTAAACTACGTAGGCCCACCACCCCCCAAACATTATTTTGACTGTATGGATGAAGACTTTGATCGATACTACGACAGTTTTAATGAAAGTAACCCTTATAATATAGCTGATGAATGTGAGCGTTATTGCGTGAATGATGTGCGCGTGCTTAGAGTATGTTTCCAGGCCTTTAGAAGTATGTACATAGCCCGTTTCAAATGCGATCCACTGCAAGTCGCAACCACCATCGCATCATTATGTTTTACGGTGTTCAAGAATAACTTCATGCCTAAAGACACCTTAGCCATTATTCACCGAAACAACCCCGCAGTTACGGACACAAGGCTATTTACTGGCTCATACACCTGCAGCAACAAACAGGTGTATACATAAAGCACGCCCGCAACACGGGTGAAGTACCCATTAAGATTAATGGACGTGTTTTTTGGGTTGATGGGTTAAGTGAAAACCGTGTCACTGGTGTGAAGACTGTGTATCCTTTAATGGATGCTGGTGGCATGGATGCCCCCGCCCTGAGTGCGGTATCGTCGGAGATATCACGGTAGATCTCCTGCCGACTGTCTTGCATCGACCGCACCCGCGATCAACTTATAGGATCACAGTTCACTCACAAAGTCTTGTGGGAGCATGAATATGATGCACGGATGGAGACAGACGATGTATACCGTGAGGAAATAAAAACGATCAAGCGTTCAATGGTGCTGGATCCTCTCAAATGTGGTGATAGCTTGTTTGGAGGACGTACAAATCCTTTCAGACTATACTTCCCACCTACGGAGGGCGTGAAGCTCCATTACTACGATTTCTGTTCTTTATACCCATACGTGATGAAGAGCAATCCGTACCCCGTGGGCGCTCCTGAGAAACTGGTGGGACCTAGCACCCTCCATCAATGAATTTTCAAAAAATTTGAATGATCATTACTTTGGGCTCTCTTTCGTAGACGTACTCCCCCCACGCAATTTATGGATGCCGATCTTACCTGTCGTTATCGACGACAAGCTCATGTTTCCCCTGTGCGTGAAGTGCGCGGAAGAGGATAACGGCGAATGTAACCATATACCCCACCAGCGTAAGATCAGAGGCGTATATACAAGTCCTGAGCTGGCCCTAGCCGTACGCCATGGTTATAGAATACTGAAGATACACGAGGTGTGGAGGTTTCAGAAGCTCCCCAACCTTTTCACACCATATATAAACGCCTTTTTGAAGGATAAGGTTGAAGCATCAGGGTATCCGCGAGGAGTTGATACCGAAGATGAAAAGTCTGCCTATATTCAACGTTACCGCGACCGCGAAGGTATACAACTTGATCGTGTCCAAATTGTAAAGAATCCTGGCAAGCGCTTTAGTGCAAAGTTGTGTCTAAACAGTCTATGGGGAAAATTTGCGCAGAATACCGGCAGAGGGAACATTCATTTGGCACAAAGTTATAGCGATGTGATGTCTGGGATTATGCCAATGCCCCCGATAAAGAGGTCATGGAGATCGTGAATGTAGGTAATACTTACGTAATAAAGTACAACAACACTGAATTTGCCACAGATACCTCAAGGGTTACAAACATACCTGTGGCGAGCTTCACAACAGCCTACGCCCGTATAAAACTTTGGGGTCTATTGCATTCTCTTGGGCGGAGAGTATTGTATGCCGATACAGATAGCGTGATATTCACAGAGAGGGAGGGTGATTACATGCCCGCTATTGGGGAGTTCCTCGGCGAGCTCACTGATGAGATCAAGGATGAGTATGGGGACGACGCATACGCCGACTCTTTTATCTCAACAGGACCTAAGACTTATGGGGTACGGGTCAGGGTAGGGGATGAAATGAAATATATCGTGAAGGCAAAGGGTATTACGCTCAACCATGCGAATCGGGAGGTTGTTAACTTTGAGTCGTTGAAGGATCTAGTATGTTTGGAACCTCACCAACTAATTGTAGGCACCCACAATTTTCGGGCGCAGAAGCTGGGAGGCGTGAAGGAACTTAGGGGTACGATGGTGTGCCGTAACACCTATAGGAAACGTTACCAGTTACCTGGCACCTATGATACCGTACCCTTTGGATACCAATGATGCTTCTAACTCACACGTCTTGTATATAATCGTATCTATTTGTAAATATATATATATATAACTTGAATATCTCGAATCGTATTTGTAAATATATGAATATCTCAATAAATCAAATAGCGTTTCACTTTCTCCTTTGTGTGTGTGTGTGTGTGTGTGTGTGTGTGTGTGTGTGTGTGTGTGAAAGTTCTAAGCTCCGCCCACTGCGTGAGTCATGCTACTATCTGGGAGTCCCTGCGTGGTCAGTCGACCGCAGTAAGCCCGAGAGATCAGACGTGTATTCAGATCAGACGTATATTGAAATGGCTACCTTTAATATTGCTTGCACAACGTTTATGAAATGGTATTCAGTAAAGTGTGAGGATGTGGTGGATACCGAAAAACTTCCTATTCCCCCCTCCTATGCCTCTTTTAAACCACATTGGATTGTGCGAAGTTCCAAGATGTACAAATACTCTACGGATGTTCTGGTGAGACTGTTGAAGGCTTTCGTTGCACAGACGATGTGCTGAAGTATGCTGCAGGGCTAAACTTTATAAAGTCTCACATACACCGTGAAGTAAAAGAAACAACGCGTGCAGAAGAGAAGCAGCAGGTATGGATAATGAGCCTTGTGGATGGGTGGTGTGACAAGCGGTATTACGTCATGCTACACCATGTCGATTACTCATACCCTACGTCTGAAAATGTGAATCTCGTGATCATGGACAATCTTAGGTGTTTTTATCACTATATTAACGTATATCATGATGAGGTTCATAGTGAGGTTGTGGCTAGTGCCATGCGTGAGTTTTTAACAGATTTTAGAGACGAGTATCGTTTGATGGGTAGAAAGGAAAAATATGAGCATATGTTCCTCTCAAATAGTGCGCCGGAGTGTGGAGATGATTAGCGCCTAGTTCTTATCCAAAGTGCGTAGGCTGGTAGTGACGAAACGGAAAAACAAATATGTGCAACAATTCGAGTCGTACGAACATGCCCATTCACGTATCATCGAGTCAGCCGCCCGTCGAACCGTTCCTGCCTGTGCCTCACACGGCTCATAGTTATCTCAGAGCTTGAACCGAGTAGACGTGCGCTCCTCGAATACGATGGAACTTCCTTTGAGCAGCATTCTCAACGCCTCGTACGATGTGTCCGTGACGAAATCGTTGCGCGTGTTCAGGCGTAATTCCGGTACCATTAGCTATGTACTGGAAACGGAATGTAGACCGACAAACAAACGGGTTTATTTAAGTATCGAGGAGATGAATAGAATCTTCGTGATAGTTGATAAGTGGTGTGAAGATCGTTATAAAATACCTGCTAACGTAGGTACAAGAAGAGAGCAGATTAGTGACGCGCCCTCATACGCCGTTGTATGTACGTTGTGTATAAATAACGATCGGCCGTGCATTGATATAAGGCTTATGTGGAAGAATGCTTCTGATAATAACGCTCTTATTCCTACGCGAAACCGTTTCATCCTCGACAGAATGTTTGAAATCGTCGGATTCCGTAAACTGAAACCTATATTAGACGCGCGTGTTACGGATATGTTTTATTTTGATACAGTACTTGAATACGCATACACTGCTCTGCTCGATGGGTTTACCGAGTGTAGGACTGGTGAGAATGGTCTAGTGCTGGATGTTTATTTAAAAAGTTTAGACTCTTTGAAATACCATGAACTTTGGTACAAAGCAATTGATCGGTACAAGGCTGAGCTCACCTACACCGTTCACCCTGAAGAACTATTTCTTTATATAACGCGCAGTTGCCGTAACGATTTAGAAGATTATTTCAATTGCCGTTATGTTGAGTGAAGAGTTCACGATTGAAAAGCTCGAGTCGGTAGAAATAAACCCTCGATTGGAAAAGCGCTCTTATAAACTTGTGTTTAATAATGTAGCTAACGATGAACTCTTTGTGCGTGCTTTTGATTGTATTCTAGACGTGTTTAAAGATGACTTACCAACCGGTTGTAAAGTGGGAACAAAAATAGTACTGAACGATATGAAAGCCATTCATATCGAATACAGGTTTCCCTATACTTTAAGCGGTGAAATATTATTAAGCCGCATAGACTGCGTAATGCAGAGCAATAATGATGTAATTGTAAACTCGATTAAGACCGATTTTAGTATTTTGAAAAAAAAGTGAATTGTATATATATTTTGATTATACGCATATTTCTATTGATTTGTGTTTATATATATATATATATATATATATATATATATATATATATATATATATATACACATTTGCTTGATATTTCTCCTGTACTGTTATGTACATATTGAAGTGTATATGAAATGTATATTTTATTTATATATCACCATATTTGTGTGTGTGTGTGTATATTTCTGTTATGTACATATTGATGAAATGTATATTTTATTTTATATATAATTATGTGTATATATTTGTTATACGCATATTCCTCAAATGTATATGAAATGTATATTTTATTTTATAATATATATATATATATATATATATATATATATATATATATATTCCATAATTGTGTGTATATATTTGTTATACGCATATTCCTCAAATGTATATTTATTTTCTATATATTTATAATAAAAAGAATGATGCAATGTTGTTTATTGTTATGCCTTCTACTACCGGTATTCTGTATACAACAGGTATCTGGCAATATTTAAGCCTTCTAAGCCAACTGGCTGATTAGGAGTCTATAATAATAATGTATGCAATAAAAAAAAAAGAGGTATCTGACAACCAGCCAACTGGCTGATTAGGATAATAATGTATACAATGGAATACATGGCGCTATCTGGCAACTCAGCCAACTGGCTGATTAGGCGTATATAATAATAATAATGTATACAATAATAAAAAGAGGTATCTGACAACCAGCCAACTGCTGATTAGGATAATAATGTATACAATGGTATCTGGCAACTCAGCCAACTGGCTGATTAGGAGCCTATAAAACAACGCCAGCCCCGGCTGGAAGTCTCAGTGTGCACTTGGCTCCTGCCAGGTGAACACCTCTCCTCCTTCTCTCCTCCTCCTTCTTTCTCTTGGGGGATAACGCCGCCTCCAAGTTTTCCCCCCACCCCCTTTCCCCCACCCCCTTTGCAACATCCCCCTTTCCCCACCCCCTTTGCAACAACCCCCACCCCCTTTGCAACATTACATAATAACCTGCAACATTCCTGCACTCTCCCCTTTGCAACAACCACCCCTTTGCAACAACCCCCACCCCCCTTTGCAACATTGCATAATAACCTGCAACATTCCTGCACTCTCCCCTTTTGCGGCTATACTACTCATACCAGTATCCTCGATGAATTATGCAGTTTTGCATTATCTATGCTAAGAAGAATCTTGCATCCTCAATTTGTGAATCTTGACACAAACTTAGATATTGAGTCACAATACTTGTCTTATGAGAAAATTGACTTTGGATATGAATTTCTAACCTTTTGATTAATAAAGTTGCTTCCAATGAAATTTCTCCAGAACAAGGAAACACAGTGCAAAACCGGTGTCTAAATTTTTGAAAAGAGCATGCAAAGAACTTTTGACACGTATCCCTAGAAACATTGAAATCCTTCAAAAAGTTAAAGGTTTATCTCCTAGTGTTTGCTTAAGTCATGCTCGCCAACCATTTTCAGCTCTTCCATTAGCTTTGGCTGATCAATCTCAGATCGGAGAAATAGAGAACCAGTGGCGCAGACTATTAACTCTGGATTGGGCAAGTATTTTTCCTGAAGAAATCCCTACTGATGCGTCGGAATTTTGGTGTAAGGCAGTAACAATTAAAAATGCAGCTGGAGAACCTGTACTTCCTGAGTTGTCAAAGTTTGCATTGACTGTTTGTAGCTTACCAATAAGCAATGCCACCGTTGAAAGGGTGTTCTCAAGGGTAACATCCACCAAAACTAAGCTACGAAATAGGATGGGGCCGCATCTTCTTTCTTCAATATTGAGACTGAAAATGACGCTTGAAAAACAAAATATTTGTTGCTATAATTTTTCTCCAACTAAGGCCATGCTGAACTATAATTCAAGTATATACGAGAATGAATTGAGTGAAGAGAAAGAAATACTCGATACGTTGGAATTTTAACTTTTAAAGGTAAGAATCACTTTGACTATGATATAAAAATCATGCTTTCTATATTTCCTGAGTTTTCAAAAATAAATTTCTTTATTGGGCTACTTTCTACCAAAATCCGCTACTTTTTCTAACTTTTGTGCTACTTTTTAAAAAATTGATCTGGCAACCCTGAGTCTGTACATACTATTGAACAGATTTTTTTTTTGTACAAGTAAAGCTCGCTACTTTTATAATTCTATATTAAGTGTATTTGTAAATGTTTGAAGGGTAGTTCATTATCATGGATTACCGTTCGCCGTTACTTATTTGGATTGCAATGGATTTAATTTCTCCAGACGAGTTGCTTGCTCCATGCGCGGTATGTGTGTAACTTAAAATATATATATATATATATATAACCTTTGGTGAGCTTCCACCTGAATTGTTCATTCCGATGGTCAAGCTTTTCATTCCACCTTAGACCTACAGTTTCACTTTCTTTTATTGTATGGAAAGATGAACAGCTGGGTTTTGCTACGCGCCGGCTGCCGTCACCGGGTCTCGAACCCGGGTCCGATGGATTCGTAGTCAGCGACGCTAACCACTACACCACCGAGGCGCATATATAGCGAGGTGATATATATATATATATATATATATAAAGAAGGACCAACACAACAGCAAACATTTTCGTGTTTTTTTTGTACTTCAGACGTTTCGACAAATCTTTTGTCATCATCAGTGAATTATAAACCTTAAAACAAAAATAAGAATAATAAATAAAATTACATCAATACAAAAAGGAATTAAAATGACCTCAACTGGTAAATACACAATGATTACGTCACCCTCCATACTCGGCAGATACTGAGAGAAAACTGTATGATTGTCGGTTGCATTGAAAGGTATGATATATCTATGAGAGTAGGTTGGTTGGTTAGTTAGAAGCAGGGCCGCCGAGAGGGCGGGGAAGCCGGGTTATATCCGGGGGCCCGGAAAGAGGGGGATAAAATCTAAAAATATTAATAAAGCAATTGATTAAATAACAGAGAGGAAATATAATTAATGAACATACATTTTATAGAGATTATCATTCTGTATGTTTTGAATAGTGACTTGGACATATAATCAGTTTGTTTGTTATGTACACAAAAAACATTCAAAATAAAATAGAGTAAACAAGGGGACCCATATACCAATCCTTCCCCGGGGCCCGGGGCAGCTCTCGCCGGCCCTGGTTAGAAAAGCTGTAATTTGTAAGATGAACTATCGTTGTTGATGGAGGGTTTGTTTCTATAGATGTACAAAGATTATAAAATTCGGAGTTCTGTAAGGTTATTGGTTCTTCTTAGAATTTCAAAATGAGTTTTGTGAAGGGGATGGTTGCTATCATTACTCTGGTTTCTAATTGCGGATTGTGGTGGGTTACTGAGGGAACGGTTGGTACGGACTGATAAGCCCAAATGTTGAGAAAGGCGTACCTCCAGTTGGAGTTAAGTACTGCCGATATACAGCCTTACAGCTGTCGCACGTGTATTTATAAACAACATTAGGGCATACAGTTTTGGGGAATTTGTCTTTGAACTTTAAAAAATTTGATAATTTAAGGCGAATCTAAAATTTATTTGGGGATAACTAGACTTAAGTAGTTTGGATACTTCATTTCGAATACGTAATGATAAATAACCATAAAAAAGTAATTTATATACTTATCTGGTTTTTTTTGTACTGTGGTTATGGGGAGTTTAGTATTAAAAGTGTTATTCAAAAATTTCTTTAATTGGGTGTCAAAAAGATTAGAAGGGTAGTAATTATTAATAAAGTACTGTCTTAAAAATTTGAATTCTTCCTTGAATGAAAAGTAAGCTGAACAAATTCGGTAACTTCTTGTTAATAATGTTAGTATAGCGCTAATCTTATATTTATAAGACATACAACTTAAATAATTGGTTCCCAAGTACATGCGTACTTAATATTAATATGTTGTTTATTTAGATAATGAAGAAAACGCTTTACGTGTGAAGGATGTTTAAATATTAAGAAAGTGTCATCCACATATCTTCTGTAATATATGGGTTTAAAACTATTGGGACAACTTTTCAACCAAATTTCTTCGTAATGGCAAAGAAATGCACTTGCTAGTGTCGGCTGTCCACTATGGTTTATTTATTAAAAGGTTTATTTTAATTAATTGTTTTGTGAAAAGCCACATTTGGGCAGCTGGGTCTAAACTCAACATTCATCATCAATGAATAATTGCAAGTTTTGAGATGATATTAATCAACAAACAATTGGATATGTATTTTTTTTATTATTATTTAATTTTCCCAAAAGAGTTCCTTGTTCCATGCACGGTCTGTGTGTACCATAAAAAACCTCAGCGGACCATTCTCAGTTCAATCCTATATATAATATATATATATATATATATATAACGCAGTCAATGGCAGCCTCTCTTTTCGTTTGTGAAAAGAAAATTGTGTAAATTCTTCAGTACATAACTTTAAAACATATGCATGTTCAATACCCATGTAATTTAGAAATAAGACATGAATTCAATTGTCTATTTAATTCTGGATAATTTCAGATAAACGTACCATGTACAATTACCCAAAAAACTAGGGAAATAAATAAATTAAAAGTTAATTTAAAAACAAAAGATTAACCATGAAAATTTGACTTTCTTTCATGATGCCACGTTGCGCTTAAAAATGAGACGTCACTTATAAATTATACTTTTGCATAAAACGGGAAAATTCCGTTAGAGTTAGATTGGTAACCTAGCAGATTACTTTATTGCTGGCATGCTGCTCATTCTTAATCCTATAAAATAATTGTAGAATGAAGAAATTGGAATCTGTAATGGGGAATTTAAATCTTACGCCCGACAGCGTCGGACCAAGAAGGCCCACAAAGAGACGGTATTGTAAAAAAGTAAATTAAACCTATAAGCAGTTAAAAAGATAAATCTCATACCAAAATAATCTTTACATACTACCGAATAACTGTCATAACTTTCATAATAGTTAGAAACGGGATTGATGCAATTACAGGAACACAAAAATCTCATTGATAATCGAAGGCAGAAACACAGCTAGCGGCGGGTAGGAGAACAGTACATTTCTTCGGGGGACGGAGTAAAGTTTAAAAAAACTCCATGTTAAGGTTTTGAAGTAAAATTAATAAATTAGTTCACCCTACAATTTAATATAAAGAAAGTACGTGGCTCACAAAACTGAATAGGCTCAAACTAAGTCTTCCCTAATTTCGAGTAAAGAAAACGAGCTTGACTCGAATAAATCAAGACGTAAAAAGCGCGAAAGAATCCGTTTTACAAATCCTTTGTCCTTATCCGTCATATATACTGTATATAGTTTATAAGAGAGAGAGAGAAAGAGTATTGATAACGAATGTAATTACAAGAAATTAATCCAATCCAAAAGGTGTCTACTGCTGTTAAAAGATAAGTAGTTGGAAATTTGTAATTATTAAAATTATACATTCATCTTTTATTCTAATTGTCTTGTGCATTATTAACTGCTACTTTTTAAAGGTTCTTCATGAACCCAAAATCATTTTTTTTAATTTCTTCTCGAGGTGATTTTTGTCGAAGATCTTTGTTAGGTTCGGCAGTTTTGAGGTAAACATCCATTCGTTTACAAAAATAATTTGGTTTTACTAATTTCGCGCGCTTGAGCACGGGCATCCTTTCTCTTCTTACTCTTTCGTTTCTTTTCCTTATTGTCTTGGTCACATCGTCTGTCTTGTTATGGTTTATTCATTAAAATGTTTGATTGAAATGTTCATGAGAAATCTCATTTGGGTTGGTGTGTTTAAACTCAATATTTGTTCATCAATTCCAAGTTTTTAGTAGATATTGATCAACGATTCATTATTATTATTATTATTATTATTATTATTATCTGTTTATCGTAGGAAGCATATTATTATAATCAGTTATTATACTTTTTATTGTTCCAAAATTAAATTGTTCTTAACATTAATTAACTGGAATAAAATTTGCAAAAAAAAAAAAAAAAAAAATGAAAAAAAATTTAACGTAAATAAAAGACAAAATTAATTAAAGTAAAAAGTTTTAGATAATCTTAAGAAACAAATAGACACTTTCAAAAATGAACAAAACAGTAAGTTGTGTAAAATTATATATAACCTTTGGTAACCTTTGGTTAGCTTCCGCCCGAATTGTTCATTTGACGAAGGTCAAGCTTTTCACTCTACCTTAGACCTACAGTTTAACGTGGAATCCGAACCATACGACAAGCGTCTTAACCACTAGGCCACCCGGGGTACTCATATCTACCACCCACTTTCTTTATTGTGTGGAGGAGAATAGCTGGGTTTTGCTGCGCGACGGCTGCCGTCACCGGGTCTCGATCCCGGGGCCGATGGATTCGTAGTCAGCGACGCTAACTACTATACCACCGAGGCATAGTTAATTAATATATATTAATATAACTATTATATATATATATATATATATATACATATACAGGGTGGGTAAAAAAGTGACCCCTAGAGGTAAACTGTCATATTAAAAAAAGTAAGGGGACTGGAGCTCCCAAACTTCATAGATGCTTACCTTAGCATGTTGTTCGTCTTAATTGAGAAGTTGCTCGATGTGTCCCCCTTCCTGCTCAACGCAGGCCTCCAAACGTGGACGCCACTGATGAATACACCTGTTTACATATCGTTGAGACACCTTCCAGCCGAGCAGAATTCTTTCGCGTAGTTCGTCTATGTCTCTTATATTGGTACCAGCGATGTAAACTTTGGACTTAGGGCTTCCCAAACACCATAATCTAGTGGTGAAAGATCGGGGCTACTAGCCGGCTACATATTGGATTCGATAAAATCCGGTATTTTGTTCTCAAGGAATGTGACAGTTTGGCGTGCTCTGTGAGCAGGGGCTCCATCTTGTTGGAAACTATATCTTTCACCACTAATTCGTCGAATATCAGTTAGATACAGTGAAAGATATAGTTTCCAACAAGATGGAGCCCCTGCTCACAGAGCACGCCAAACTGTCACATTCCTTGAGAACGAAACACCAGATTTTATCGAATCCAATATGTAGCCGGCTAGTAGCCCCGATCTTTCACCACTAGATGTCTAAAGTTTACATCGTTGGTACCAATATAAGAGACATAGATGAACTACGCGAAAGAATTCTGCTCGGCTGGGAGAAGGTGTCTCAACGATATGTAAACAGGTGCATTGATCAGTGGCGTCCACGTTTGGAGGCCTGCGTTGAGCAGCAAGGGGGACATATCGAGCAACTTCTCAATTAAGACGAACAACATGCTAAGGTAAGCATCTATGAAGTTTGGGAGCTCCAGTCCACTTACTTTTTTTAATATGACAGTTAATTCTAAGGGGTTACGGTTTTTACCCACCCTGTGTATATATATATATATATATATTTTTTTTAGGTAAGACTTAAGTAATGTAGACTAATACTTTGGTAGCTTTGTAAACTCGGGTTGAGGTGTGCTACGTCATGGCCAATGTCGTAACACCGCTTCCCGACAATGAGAGAAGTTAAGCAGGGTTCCCGAGCTGCCAGCAAGGATTACCTTAGACTCTACCTTAAAATCAGCAAAATTAGCTTACATCTGAAAGGGAAATGTCCTTAAAAATTGCCTTAAATATTTTACTTGTGTGTGTGTGTTTGTGTGTGTGTATGTGTGTATATATATATATATATATATATATATATATATATATATATATATATATATATATATATATATATATATATATATATATATATATATATATATATATATATATATATATATTAATAATGACTATCATGGTACCAAGATATTCGGATTATAAAATACCCTACTGTAGTACGGGTGTCAGGAAATCATTGCCCCCCTGTAGAGCAAAAACTAGAAGAGATAGATAAAAACCGGCGAGACCACTTGAAAGAGCGTTAAAATCTGAATAAAAACCATTATATTCTATTCCTGTGATTTTAATTCTTACCATTTTTTTCCCCACAGAAACCATGGCATCATCTATTTTGAACGATTCAGAGAAAAAGCGAGTTCTTGACCGCATTCGAGCTGTCACATTTCGTGAAGCAAAGGAAGCTGGTGCAACTTTCATAACTCGACACTGGGTAGCTGAGAGATTAAAAAGATCAGAAGACTTTGTCAAAAGGAATTGGAATAAGAATACTGAAGATTGTGAAACAGAATTTCGAGGAGGAAGACCGGAGAAATTATCTCAAGAATCGAAAGACATTGTGCTTGCTGCATCACGGCGCCGAAAGAAGAGCTGCTCTGAGGTAGCAAAAGAGATACTTATCCGTCGTGGTATCAATTTCGAGTTCGCCAAGGCTTGAGTGCTTGGCATGAAATAGCTAAGCCACGGAAGAGTGATCTTAATATTGAAGATCGGCTATGGTTTTGTGATTATCTTGAGGAATGGACGGAAGACGATTTCCTTCACTTGGTTGTCAGCGATGAATTCTTCGTTTATGTCTCCAGAAAAGCAAATTTTCAGAATGATCGGGTTTGGGCAACAACTCCTGATGAAGTCCCAGACGACCAGAAGTATCGAGAAATAGTAAAAAATCCAGCATGTGTGGGTGTTTTCATTATGTTCTCTATTCGGAAGCTCATCTGGGTTATCAAACCAAGAGGAACCAGTTGGGATGGGCCTTATTTTCGAAATGTAATTTTAGCCCAACATGTAATTCCGTTTTTGAAAGACCCCGAGTGTGTTTTGGATGTTGAACAGGCAACCTTTCTTCACGACAAAGCCCCCTGTATGAAAGCACTTGCGACTCAACAACTGCTTAAGGACAATAACATTGATTTTTTCGGAAATAATGAATGGCCTGGCAATTCTCCCGATCTTAATGTCTGTGAACATGTCGGATCCATCATGAAGGATCGGGTGGAGTCCTTAATGCTGGAACAACCCATTCAGAATCGGTATTCAACAGAAATTATGACTGCAAAGATCAACGAAGTCCTTGAAGAAATGAGTCATGATACCGATCTCTTTGAGACACTTCTGGGATCATACACCCGTCGATTAATGGCCGTCAGAGCTGCAAATGGGGGCAACACCCGATATTAAAACAATTTTTTTTATTCAAAATTAAACGCTCTTTCGCGTGGTTTGTCTGTTTTTTTCTATTCCTTTCAGTTTCTTCTGTACAGGGGGGGGGCAATCATTTCCTGACACCCTTTATATTGAAAAAAAAGTTTATTTCCAAAAGTACACATCTTAAAACAAAGTTGAAAAGCAATAGTATACCGTATTGAAAAATAAAAGTTTATTTTAAAAAAGATATGCATTTTTATTATGCAAAAATGAATAAACTCAAAACTTCAATAGAACTTAAGGAAATTAATAAAAACTTGTTTCAAATAAGTTGAAAAGCTAGATCTGAAATGAAAAATCTACTCAAACTGCTTTAACATAATTTCTTTACATACTTCATCAGTTGCGCTACTACTGTATTTGCATTCTGCTTTACTTTCAACTTTTTGATTTTCGACGTTTCCTGACACTCATCATCTGTATTGTAATCACTTTCTTCGTCATTCTCATTTCTTTTGATGCCATTTATCATAAACTTACTTTTACTTTCATTGTAAAGTTATCTACAAAACTGGGTAATTATGTCGCAAATGACATGGCCTGAAGTTGAAATAAGAATATATTTTTCTAGTGTATTTTGGTGTGCTCTGTTCAAATATAACCTTCATTTCTTGTGTAAATGAACAGAAATACGTGTTTGGGCCATGCAATGACAACTGTATTTCTGTTCATTTGCGCAAGAAATGAAGGTCATATCCGAACGAAGCACACCAAAATACACTTGAAAAATATATTTTTGACTACATTTTATACAATAAAGCATAACCTAATATGTTCATATTATGAGATCTTGTAAACGACGCATTACCACAGGAAACGTGCAAAACACCTCAAAATTAACCAGAAAAGTTTGCTCTCGTCATTTTCGTTTAAACTAACGAAAATATCACGACTTAACCTAACTAATCATCAAGAGCGTACAGTTGACCTAATCGGGCATTCAATTAACCTAACAGGTTAATATTGGTTATTTCACCTAAATATCTTCTGATCGTTTCGTATTATCATCTAGGGCACATGACGAATCAAGTTCTCAAACTCGAAACCACACGAACAGCACGTCATAATTCTATCACAAAAAAAAAAGAGCCAGAACAGAAACCAACAAACTAATTAAGTCGCAGAGTAACATGACGTCATACCACCCCCGACTACAAATACACTAAATATATATATATATGTATTTATATTATTATTATTATTATTATTATTATTACTTTCTACGGTATTCTTCTACTATTACACCCGTCTAACGTCCAGCAATTATTATATGTGCATTAAGTAGATTTTTTAATTCTAAGACACTTCCCTTCTATAGCGTTTCCGTCGCGAATGCTTCGTTTTCGAGATATAAACATTTGTTTGGTGTGTATCTAGTGTGTGTTTGTACGTTCGTTCGTGTGTTCGTACCTTCGTTTGTGTGTTCGTTTGTGTTGCCGTCACATGTCTGCCCAATCAGAGCGCTCCATCCATTTCGAATTTGAATTAGTTTGCTACCGGAATGGCTTCGTGTGACATGTGTTCGTTCGAATTATTACCGCTGTATTGTCGCTTTCTATGAAAATTTAGAAAAAAATGTTGAGTTTCTGCGTGCTCACAGTGTTCTACCGACAGTAGTGAAGTGTCCACATTGTAAAATGGAGTGCACATATCGTCAAGACCAGAAACTGTGGCGTTGTAGAAAAAGTCACGTTGTGCTTAAAACGAGAAAAGACGGTACTGTGATTATTCTGTCTTAGATTATAAAGGTAATTCCTGTTTTTCTTTTAGGTTAGGATAGGTTAGGTTTAGTTAAGTTAGGATAGGTTAGGTTAGGTCAGGATAGGTCAATTTTGAAGGTGAAATTTGATTTTCCTATGGTTTTTGATGTTTTGAACAAATCTGACCTTCAAAACCGTCGGAAATGACTCGTTTTCTGTGATTTTCCCCACATTGCCGGCTGGGGGGGGGGGTCTCAAAAACGAGTCATTTCCGACGGTTTTGAAGGTCAGATTCGTTCAAAACACATCAAAAACCATAGGAAAAACATAAATTTCACCTCGAAAGGGCGACGGGTGTAATACTGTACATTTACCCTTTCTACAATAGTTTGCACAAAAATGAGTGACAAATTTGAATAAAGCGACTAAAACTACCTCATAAAAAGTTATTTTGATTTACAGGTCCAGCCCATATCATTTAAAACATATTAACCCAAAACTGCGGTGAATGTAATCACTGTAATGTGAAATGAATCACAGTTGTCACCATATGCCTAACGAAAGCAATGAAAAAGTTTGGTCCAGCTTTGTTTATATCTTTAATACGCAACTGTAACGCAAGAGGGCGCAATTGTAGGTAGAAAAAATAATGTTTTTTTTCAGTATATAATCATTTAAATTTATTTCCTATATTTTATATTATTTTTCACTATTTTATTTTATATTTTTTCAACAGATTATGAGAAACTGCTTTCGAGCTGAATTAAGATTTACCTTAAAAATTCCCGTACCTTAAAATGTACCCAAATTACACTAAACTAAGGTAATTACCTTAATAGTGGGAGCCCTGAAGTTGTGACATTGGGTCTGTGTACAAGTCAGATGAGGGGCCGTCCTCCGCGTCCAGATAATGTAGCGACCAGTAGTTCAGATCCCACGTAAAGCTATAGTAGGTCCTTTTCGTCATAGAATCGTGGATGTTACAGAAGTTAAATAAACCGATCGAACAACAAAAGTAGTGTATTTTTTTTATTGTAATGATTTGAATTTGCCTCGGACGAAGCTAAAAAATAGTTTATATACTTTTAAATATTGTTTACATTTGAAAGGTGATTTTAAATATTAATTTCCTTTTCTCTTTTTCAATATTTAAATATTTACGAAAATTTTACATAAGAAATTTAAGTGTGTTTATAATTTAAAAAATTTAAAAAGAAAAATTATATTGTAATGTTTTATATATTAAGGAGAAACGGTACTTAGTATTATCGGGACTACCTACCTTCTATCATAGAAGAAAAGTGTCTTAGAATAGTCGAAACTATTTATCTTTACAATAGGTAGTTTCGACAATTCTAAGACACTTTTCTTCTATGGCAAATTTGTCGCAAATGAATATTAAAAAAGTTACAGCTATTTAAAGTTTACCCAAATATTTTCGTTAAAACTACAGAAAATATCATGACAACTTAACCAATCGTCAAGGGCGTACAGTTGACCTAACCTGGCATTCAACTGACCTAACCGGGCATTTATTTGACCTAACCGGGCATTTATTTGACCTAACCGGGCATTCAGTTGCCCTAACCTGACATTCAATTAACCGGGGGCAACTCACAAGTAGATAGATCACAACACTACATTATCACATGCTTGCACTACAACAATAATATTCAAACTAAACTAGGTCTAAGCAGGCAACAAATAAACAAGTAAAATTGTCGTTCAGCACCCAACTAGTGAACCCACTTCTGTTTTTTGTTTCTAGCGTAGTTTTAGCTCCTCTCCAAATGTGTGTGCAATCTCACAACCTTCACACGACATGATTCACAATACACTGGAACTAAAAACTACCCACGCAACGCTGCCAGACGCAAAATGGTACTGAAATATTTAAGTAGCTGTAACTTTCTTAATATTCATTTGCAACAAATTTGCCATAGAAGAAAAGTGTCTTAGAATTGTCGAAACTACCTATAGTAAAGATAAGTAGTTTCGACAATTCTAAGACACATTTCATCCATGGTAGAAGGTAGGTAGTCCCGATAATATGTAAGTACCGGGGAAACTTTTTCTTTTCAATTTCAATTAAAAAATTAAGTTCTTTGGAAGATTTTTACTTTATATATATATATATATGCGCCTCGGTGGTGTAGTGGTTTGCGTCGCTGACTACGAATCCATCAGCCCTGAGTTCGAGACCCGACGGCAGCCGGCGCGCAGCAAAGCCCAGCTGTTCATCCTTCCACACAATAAAGAAAGTGGTTGGTAGATAAATGGATACCCTAGGCGGCCTAGTGGTTAAGACGCTGGGCTGCTGATGCGGCGTGGTTCGGATTCCACGTTAAACTGTAGGTCTAAGGTGGAGTGAAAAGCTTGACCTTCTTCAGAATGAACAATTTGGGCGGAAGCTAACCAAAGATTACACCGGTCAACACTCATTTTATTGCCAATCATATTAGAGTGATTTTGGGGTAACTTTGTGGTGCTGATTCCGAATATGACATCTGTTTTGCTAGATTGGCTCTAATTTATGAGATAATTGGTACCCCATTGAAACACGTAAAAATGCAAAAAATTTAATGGTCAGGCGGAGCCTACTTACAAATCGCATTGAAATTGTCTCAAATCATACAAAAGTAAACACATGAAATACATAATGGCATTTTATTCGGTCTCACCATCTAGAATGTTCCGGTAGTTTCCCATATGCACGCGTTATGGTTACGTTTCCTATTAATTGAGGGTATTCATTATCTCAAGAACTAGAGCCAAATCGGAAAAACTACTTTCATTTTGGAATTCAGCAACCCCAAAATACCCTAAATTCGTACGAATTTCCTTGGCAACGAAAAAAAAAATGTTTTTTGTTGACCTGTGTTACCAAAGGTAAGGTATCATAAAAAATAGGGATCAATGAAAGAAAGCCCCCCCAGCCTTCTTAGTTAGCTTTATAAGGCTAACTAACGAAAATATCACGACCTAACCTAACCAATCGTTAGGTCAACTGTACGCCCTTGACGATTGGTTAGGTTTGGTCGTTTATTTTCGTTAGTTAACCTTATAAGCTAACTAAAGAAGGCTGGGGGTGGTTTTCTTTCATTGATCCAAAAAATAGAAATGTAATTACAAAAGCAAGGTAATGATCTACACAGATTGTACAAATGTTAAGTTAGATTTAACGTGGTTAGGTCACCACATTACATAAATGATACGTTAGAAATTGTATAGAGTACGCTACACGGTACAGATATGACAGAAAATATACAACGTAGAACAACTGATTTTATTTCCTATACTTTAACAAAATTAAAATAGAGACGTTTTCATTTGAGGGTCAATGATTGAGAAGAGACATGATACAATTGACTGTAAAAGATGTTCTTACAGCTCAGCTCTGATAATTATTAAAATTCGAGGATGTAATAAGATAATTTAAAATAAACTAGAACAGATCTATGCAAATGCTTTTTGAGCTTTAGCAGTGTATATATATATATATATATATATATATATATATATATATATATATATATATATATATATTAATTTTCGGACACTAGATTACACTACATGAAATGGTCGTCCTAGATGGTTAGTGATTTCCAGCATTACTAAATTCGGCCAATCAGGTCTCTTTTTAACAAATTTTGGGAATGTAAAAAAAAAATGGCGTCCTCAAAACTTATATATATATAGGTCTATTAGTGGTGGACCGGATATCCGCATCATTTTTAACACCCGCATCCGCACTTCTGGTAACAGAAAATTGAATGAAACATGTTTCATTGAATTTTCTGTGGCTGAAACTCTTGAGAAAGTTATTATTTTTATCTTAATGAAAACATTAATATTAATTTTAATTCTTATGCATTGCCTGACATAATAGTAATATCACGAAATTTGAAAAATTATGTCATATATTCATAATTCTATAGTATATTGATAGATTAACTAAATATCCGCATCCGCATATGTTGAAAAACTGACATCCAGTCCACCATTAATATATATATATATATATATATATATATATATATATATATATAGTATACACGAGCCATATTAGCTTCTCATAATCCACCATGTTTATCTTCAATGTTTAAGACAGCTCTTGAGACAAACTACGAGTGTTCTCATTAACTCGTGCTACGCCCCCCCCCTTTTAGACGCTTGAACAGTGCATCAACAGGACACAAACCCCTAAGTTGCGCTCTCCCCTACCAATTAGCCTCCTTTCATTGGGCTCGTCTCAGTGCGCCTCGGACTCTGACGTAGTAGGGATTGAGTACATAAAAAAAGATGCGAGGACAAAAAAAAACAGAATATAACATGCGCTTCGTCGGGAACGAGACATAGGCCGGATGGCGATCTCGTAATTTTCCGAGTGGGCTTTGAGAGAGGGTTTGCTCGTTAAAGACTAAAATTGAGACTTCCATTCAGTGAGATTTGAGTTTTGAGATATTGAGTT